>JAYEVE010000878.1:0-140042 GCA_036346375.1 Guadua angustifolia | reverse complement strand
TGCTCGCAATGCTGCGCGCTACCACTGCATTTTCGCGCCGTTTGAGCTTAGTTGCCGTGACTAATTACTTAAGCTGGATAACTGGGTTAGCCAAGTAGGCCACGCGGCGCAAAAACAGAAGGCCACGTCGCTACGAAGACGACGTGGACGCAACGAGGAAGCGCAAAACCTTCCAAGTTTAATATCTACTAGACACGTGGGCGCGGCGCACGCCGCGCCACAACGTGTTCTTTGCACAGGAAAACACGTTAAAAGTAAATTCTGGAAGTTCCAGAGGCTTCCTGCAAACAAACAACCAACACATCCTTGTGCACCTGAGGAAAAAGTTCACTAAAAAGGCCTAAAATACATAAAAACAGACTAACACGTAATTTTCTAAAAGTCCGAGAACTGTTCAGGCTAAATCCAGAAGCTTCAAAGTCATTTTCGTAGAAAAAGGAGGGCCTTTTCATAAAATCCCGAACTTAAAAGGACTTCTACGTAATTTTCAAAATTTTGCAAGCTCTCACGCCAAAATAAACACGCAGCGCTTACAAGAAAAAAACGCTGCGCCGTGGGCCCTCACGAACGACGGCAACACGCGTTGGCCGGGAAAAACTGGGCGTAATCGCGCGTGAGCGGGCTCGAACGCGCGACCTATCGATCGCAACGTGCGCGCTTTACCACTGCGCCTCGCCGCCGTTCAATTCCAATTGACGCAATTAATCACTTAAGCTAAGCAACGGCATGAAAAAAGCAGGCGACGTGGCTCAACGATTTTCATGCCGTACGAACGGCGCTTGTTTTTCCTGTGTGCGCTGCGACGCGAGGGGCAGCAGCTACCGACACGATCGCAAACGGCGACGTGGTTTCGCCGAAGGCCCCGAAAGTTCAAGTTTATATACGGTAGTATACTAGCAATAATAGCGCGCTATGCTGCGCTGTTCTGTAGACGAATCCGTGTTTTTTTAGAAAACCGTGATTGTTTTTTACGCATTTCGGGATATTTGATCTTTTTTTGTTTTTTTGTGTTTGCTAAAAAAAATGGGTCGTTAGGACCCGCCGGTGAATGTATGAGTCGCTATAAATTTCTGGACGAATCTACGTTTTTTTTTTAAAACCCGCGGTTATGACCCGTTGGCAAATCTATAAGTTGCTATGAACCTTTGATGAATCTGTATTTTGTTTGTCGATGTGTGTTTTTTTAGGAAGTTGCGGTCGAATCTGTGTTTTTTTGTTTTTTTAAAAGAAAAGTGCGGCCTTTTTTTTATGTATTTCCTCTTTTAAAAGGCTGCTCGGACCCGTGGGAAAATCCACGAATCGCTATAAACTTTCGACGAATCTGGTTGTTTGGTAAAAAAAAAGGGTCGTTAGGACCCGCCGGCGAATCTATGGGTCGTTGTAAATCTATGAACGAATCTACGTTTTTTTAAAAACCCCGCGATTACGACCCGTTGGCAAAAATATAAGGCGCAATAAACCTTCGATGAATCTGTGTTTTTTTTGTCAACGCGTGTTTTTTTTAGGAAATTACGGTCGAATCTGTGTTTTTTTTAAAAAAGGAAAGTGCAGCCATTTTTTTATGTATTTCCTTTTTTCAAAGGCTGCTCGGATCCGCGGACGAATCCACGAATCGCTATAAACCTTCGACGAATTTGGTTTTTTGGTCGGCACATTTTTTTGTTTTTTGATTCCGTTTCTTAAAAATTAGAAAAGTGACAAAAACATTTTTCCCAGGAAAAACAGAGAAAGGGCCTAGACGTAAGGAGCAAGGGCTTTTTTGTTATTTTCTTTGGACCTATTCGCTATTCCGAAAAATTAGAAAAGGGTTTGCTCGCGATTTGAATTTAACGGGAGGGTTTTTCCATAAAACGGTGCGCCAGGGACCTAAACGCGATGAACGGGAAAAAATTTTCCCCTCACAAAAAATCGCGAAGGACCTATCGTAATTTGCAGGGATCTATCCGTAATTTGAAGAAACGGAGGAGCTTTTTCGCAATTGTCGCAAAATGACAGGTGGCCCGGCTGGGAGCTCGCCAATTCTTTGCGCTATAAAGGATGGAATGGCTACACCCTTTATAGCCGGTGGAATTCAACCCCAACCAAGCCATCGACCTGTCACTTTACATATTTTGCGAAAAAGCCCCTCCGTTCCTTCAAATTACGGATAGATCCTTACGGATTACGAACAGATCCTTCGTGATTTTACGAACAGATCCAAACTAACGAGTTTTCACCGAAATTTTAGATTTCGACCACCGGCGAAATTTTATCCAAAACGAAATTCGAATTCTTACGTGCGAATCCAACGAACTCTTAAGTGAAAATCGAGCTGCTAGATTCTGTTAGCACTCAAAATTAGCACCTTTGAAATAGTTTAGGCTTGAGAAGATGTTTCAGTATTGTTACAAATGTTTAGCAGTTGATTCGGCCGTTGAAGCAATGATTGGTAATTGATCTGGTCAAATTGATTGGTTCACATCAAAGAAGGGGTTTTAGATGGTGTCTTGCGGATTGGTCATTCCAGTATGGGTGTATGCGAGGAGCACACAAATGAAAAGATGATGCAAGAAGATTTATCAGATCATGCTAATTGAATCTCACGTGAAGAATTAAGGAAAGTTAAGGGAAAAGGTTTGCATGCAAAAAAAGAAGACATATATTTTGCTCACGGATCAAGTTTATATATAGACAGTCTGGGAAGAGCATGGCATGCACGTAATTTGTTTAGCCTGGGAAAGTTAAAGGCATTCTTAATTTGGTTGATTGGCCGAATCAGTTACGATTTGGCCGAACAGAATAGGAAGATTAGTTAGTTTGCAATACAAGTTAGAGTCAGATGCTTATACGAGAGGACCTGCTACTATATATTTTGAACGCATGTATCAATCAAGATATACAGACATAATCAATCTACTACATCTTTTGTTCTTCAGAATTTTCTTCAATTGTTTTTTCGCTTTCTGGATGGTTTGCAAGTTCTAGATTTGTCAGGCCATCTGAAGCAGCCCATTGCGCTCTCTCCTGCGGGGTCTTCCCGGAGCACGGCGCTTCGGTCCAAAGTGCGCTGCCGAGGTGTCTTGCGGATCGCGCTCCTCGGCCGGCCTCCTTCGACAGCGTGTCCTGCGCATCGCGCTCGCTCTCGAAGGCACACGGTGACGTGTTCGTGTGTGAACACACTTTTGGCGACTCCGCTGGGGACTCAGGATCGGTTGTCTGGTATGTCTGGCAACGGCAATAAGGCCAAGGGAATCCAAGGTTCCCTCACTGATGTCGACCCCAACAATGTCGTTGAAGCTTCTTTCGATGATCTTCCAGAAGACCATCGCCAGGTGGTAGAGAAATACATTAAGGAGCATGAGGATGCCTTGAAGAAGAAAGTTGCTTCATGCTTCGGTAAGAATCGGCATGGCATTGTGCAGAAGGAAGTATTCGCGTTGCCGCCGATTGATCTGAAGGTAACATCCTCTGTAAGTGAACCTTCTTCTACTCCACCTAATGCATCAACTGTGATTCCATCAATATCTTCCAACCTGTCAGTTGAGCAAATTCAGTTCATGATGAATGAGAACAATAGGGAAATGCTAGAGCACGTGAGTAAAATCATGAATAACCATAGGATAAACCAAGAGGCCCTAGGGTGCACCTCTGTGAATGTTTCACGGGTTCCAAGTAATCCATCGGCGAGAAGCATGCCAGGCCAAACCTTATATGGCACGCCGATGAATAATTTTGGGAGACAAACAGCACAAGCTAATGGGCAGATTGTCCCTGTTCTTACTAATGAGCCCATAGTTAGCGTGCCTAATCCGGTTGGGCAAGAATTTGCTTGTTTTGAACCCCTGTACCGAACTTTTGCTTATAACACACCTCCTGTGCAATTGTCAGCACCATCCCAACTTGGTGTTTCTGAGTTGCCGAGTCTTAGTAATTTGTCACAGCAAGCGCCGAATGTTAATACTAATATACAAAACACATCCCCATCGGCTAATCTTAATCATGCTTTAGAGAAGCTGAGAGAGGATGTTAATAAAATGTTTAGGGATTCATTCGGCGTTGAACCTAAGGGAAGTAACCGTACATATCAAAAGCCATATCCCTCACATCTTGATCTTGTAGGGTACCCTCTTAATTTCAAAGTTCCAGATTTTGTTAAGTTCAGTGGAGAGGATAGCAAGACAACTTATGAGCATATTAGTCAGTACTTAGCTCAATTGGGTGATGCTAGCTTTAGCGAGGCTCTAAGAGTTCGTCTGTTTTCATTATCATTGACTGGAACAGCCTTTTCATGGTTCATTGCTCTGCCTGCAAATTCCATCCAATCTTGGGTACAGTTAGAGCAAAAATTCCACGACCATTTTTATACTGGTGATAATGAACTTAAGTTGTCCCACTTGACATCGGTTCGGCAAAAACATGACGAACCAGTTACTGATTATATTAGGAGATTTAGAGATGTCAAGAATCGCTTTTAATGTTACGATTTCGAAAGGGACATGGTGATCCGCTTTTAATGGCTTGAGATCCCATTTGAAAGAAAAGCTAGAAGGGTATGAGTTCATAATCACAATCGCTTATTACAAAGAGCTTTGGCGCATGAAAGTCGTGCTAAAGATCATAGGGAGCATAGGATTAAGCCTGATCGTCCTAATATGCACATGGTCGACAGATTTCGATTCGACATTGAAACAATCGATGTTTATGCCGCTGAATTTGCATGGCCATCAAAGAACAAACCTCATGCTTGTTCTGCTTTAAAGCCGATCCATAAGAATCGTGAGCAAGAAATTAAGTTTACCTTTGATGTTGCTAAATGTGACCGCATATTTGATGCCTTAGTGCAAGAAAAAGTTATTAAGTTGTCACATACACTGCCTCCAGCGGATGAGATTAAGCGGCGTGCTTATTGCAAATACCATAATTCTTTTTCGCATGCTACTAATGATTGTAATGTTTTTCGACGACAGATACAATCGGCTATCAATGATGGACGATTGACTTTCGTTGAGATGCAAGTGGATAAGACTCCTTTCCCAATGAATACTATGAATCTGGAAGGCAGGAAAGTTCTTCTTCGGCCTGAGCAAACCAAAGCAGCCGAAGGGAAGAATGTCGTGATGGGTGAGCCAAGAGTGGAGGCTCCCAAAGGTAGTTTTGGGCGAGCTGTTGCACTTGAGCAAGATCCCAATGGCAGGCAGACATTGAAAATCACCATCAAAGCTAGTGATGCCGGAGGGCAGCAAGGGCAGCAGCATACACCTCACAAGTTTATCAAACCGAAGAGCCCAGAAGTAGGCAAGTGGAAAGTGAATGAGCCTAAAGTTTGGAAGACTAAACATGATAAACATTCTTTTGAGTATCTCATGGACAAATATTCGAGGGAAGCGGCCGATCCAAGATTAACTCGGCCAACAAACAATAAGCGTCCAAGGTCTCCTCCAAAGCCTAATCATCATCCCAGGTGCTCATCGCCGAAGAAGAGTGTTGCTTATGATGGTCCCTCACATGGGTACATGCTGCCTTTACCTGCAATCCCACCGCCTGCTCATATGCCGTACACCGTGTGGGATCCAAATGTTGGTCAGTGGATTTCATTGCCTGCGCCTCCACCATTTTTTCATCCTGGGTGGGCAGCCCCTAAGAGGTCCATGTTTGAGAGGCTTTCGCATTTGAAACAGGGCCGTTTGGGTGTGCACCGGCCAGTGCAAAGGTCTCCAATGGATGATGTGAGACGTGAGTGGCGACCAAAGCAAGTTTCGCAGTCTTCACAAGGTTCAGGATCAGGTAAAAGGGAAACCAACGCTAAAGCTATTCAAGTTGGCACCAATATGGTTCCCATTGACGGTCCCAACAAGGGGTTGATTGCTGTTGATAATCAGGCCAAAGGTGTTGATAAAGACAGGATTGAACAACCAAAGTCAGCAGCGAATGATCATGAGGCTAGCTGCAGTGGGACAAAATGGATCGATCCCAAGTACTTGAAGCCGTAGTGGTGTCCTCCAGGTATTACCAGGGCCAAGAAAAGAAGGTTGCAGCGCATCAGGATGAATCTCCAAAGGGAAGAAGATGCTGAGAAATTGAGAGATAAGGTTTTCAATGAACTTCGGCCTATGATCCCAGCCAAGCAAGAATGGAGGCCGAAGCTAAAGATTGATTCCGACGAAACAGAGAAGATTTCAGCACCTATTCCACTTGTACCAGTGGCTGCTGAGGTGCCTCCAGATCCTTCAATGGTGCCCAAGGAACCTGCGTTTACACCTAGTAAGGTCGGGGCTACTACCCCCATACCATCAACTTCGTTGAATGAAGAAATGTTCACATTGGGAGATGATGAAGAAATGGTTGATTTTGAGCCAAGTCCAGTTCATGATTTCGAAGTGAATATGGTTGTTTGCTTGCCTGCCGAGTTTCGCGCTCCTGAGGAAGAAGGGGAAATAACACACATGGATTTTGGTCCTAAAATTGCTATGTTTGAAAAGCCTAAAGAATCAGTGAAGCACTTGAAGCCATTATATGTTAGAGGTCATATTAATGGATCACCAGTTACCCGTATGCTTGTGGACAGTGGTGCTGTGGTGAATCTCATGCCTTATTCAGTTTTCAGGAAATTGGGCTTTCAAGACGAAGAATTGATGAAGACTAATATGGTGTTGAGCGGATTTGAAGGCAAGGGACGAACTGAACCAAAGGGAGTCATGTCAGTTGAACTTACTATTGGAAGTAAGTCTCTAGCTACTGCGTTCTTCATTGCGGAGGTGCAAGGCAATTACAACATCATTTTAGGCCGTGATTGGGCTCATGCTAATCAGTGTGTGCCGTCTACCATGCACCAGTTTTTGATTCAATGGGTGGATGATGAAATCGAAGTTGTTCACGCGGATGATTCGGTTTGTGTTGCATTGGCAGACACACCGGTAGATTGGCAACATCCGCATGTTACTTGTTTGACGGGCCGTGATCTTTCTGGTTATGATTTCCTTAGTGCTACAAGAAATGGCTTTGTTCCTGTCAATGTAAAGCCGATTGCTAACAATCGGCTAAATGAATGAATGTCAACCAATGGAGTCTAGTGCAGATTGGTTGCAAAAACGTCTTGTAAAATACCGGGCCTGCGGGAATGGTCTGTGTGAGTCCATAGAAGAGTTAGGCGACATGGATAAGTTGGGTCAGGGCTTCAGCTTCACCATCCCTTAGAGGAGATTGATTTAGGTGATGGATCGGTTCCCACCCACATTTGTAAATAAAATCTCGAGGCCGATTATAAGCTAAAGTTAATCGAGTCGTTAAGAGAATATGTTGATTGTTTTGCTTGGGAATACCATGAGATGCCCGGTTTAAGTCGAGAACCGGTGGAGCATCGTCTACCTATCAAGGCCGGTTTTAGACCTTTTAAACAATCGCCCTAAGTTTAACCCCAAGATGTATGACCGGATCAAGGAAGAAATTGAAAGGTCATGGAAAGCTAATTTCATCAAATGCGTGTATGCCGAGTGGATTTCTAATATCGCACTGTGGAGAAGAAGGGATCCGCAAGTTACGGTATGTATTGATTTCAGAGATTTGAATAGAGCAACCCCAAAAGATGAATACCCTATGCCTATAGCCGATATGCTTATTAATAATGCCTCCGACATAAAATAATTAGTTTTCTTGATGGTAATGCGGTTATAATCAAATATTTATGGTCAAGAGGATGTTTCTAAACCTTTTACCGTCTCCCGGTTTTGTTGGATTATTTGAATGGGTCGTTATGACCTTTGGTTTAAAAAATGCTGGCGCCACCTATCAGAGAGCTATGAATTTGATTTTCCATGACTTGCTTGGTGTTATCCTTGAAGTCTACATTGATGATATTGTTGTCAAATCGGACGATGCTGAAAATCATTTGGCCGATTTAAGGTTAGCTTTTGAGAGAATGAGAAAATATGGTTTGAAGATGAATCCTTTAAAAGGTGCTTTTGGTGTGTCGGCTGGGAAGTTTCTGGGTTTCATTATTCATGAGAAAGGCATAGAGATAGATCCAAAGAGAATTGAGGCGATCCAAAAGATTCAAGCCCGGATGCAAAAGGGATGTGCGAAATTTTAGGCAAGGTTAATTATTTGAGGCGGTTTATTGCTAATTTGTCCGGAAAGATCAATGCTTTTACGCCTATTCTTCGATTGAAGATCGATGCTGATTTTGCTTGGGGGGCAAAACAGCAAGAAGCTTTTGAGAAGATCAAGCAATATTTGAGTTCTCCGCCAGTGTTGATAGCGCCTAGGCATGGTGAGCCATTTAAACTTTATATTGCCGCGGGGAATGATGTCATTAGTGCTGTCCTGATTCAAGAAGCTGAAGGTAAAGAGCATGTTATTACATATATTAGTCGCCGGTTGGTTGATACCGAAACAAGGTATACTTTTATTGAGAAATTATGTTTATCTTTATACTATGCTTGCACCAAGTTGAGACATTATTTGCTGCCTAGTGCTTGCATAGTTGCTTGTCAGACCGATGTTATCAAATATATGTTGCATAGGCCAATTCTTAGCGGTAGAATTGGTAAGTGGGCTTATGCTTTGATTGAATATGATTTGGTTTATGAACCTTTAAAATCTATGAGAGGCCAAATCATAGCTGATTTTATTGTTGAACATCGGATTGATGATAGACACTGATTTGCATAGACCTTGTTTCTTTAGCACCATGGAAGTTATATTTTGACGGTTCGCTTTGTGACAATGGCCGGGTGTTGGTGTTGTCTATATATCTCCCCATGGTGTTGTTTTGAAGCTTCTTGCCGCTTAGAATATTTTTGTACTAACAATCAGGCTGAATACGAAGCTTTGCTATTCGGCCTAGAGGTGCTAAAGGATGTCGGTGCCACTTGTGTCGAGGCATTTGGTGATTCTTTACTGGTAGTGCAGCAAGTATCTAAAACATGCCAATGTCTAGATGGGGCTCTAAATATGTACCTTGATAAGTGTCTAGATATCATTGCATCATTTGATGATTTTAGCATCCATCACATCTTCAGAGTTGATAATTGGCAAGCAAATGAGCTAGCTCAGCAAGCATCTGGCTACCACATCGATCGCGGTGTGTTTTTTGTGTCGTATGAGCCGATGACCAGCCTTGCTAGCATTGATAAGGCCGATTCTCAAGCCGCTAGTAATTCGGCCACTGATAATGACTCTAATATTTTTACTGCTAATGATTGGAGAAAGCCTATTGTTGATTATTTGCGAATCCGCGAAAGAGTTGATAAAAGGTTCGCGCGGTGGCATTTAAATATGCGCTAATTGATGATGATCTATACCGAACCGTCGATGGTATTCTACTCAAGTGCCTTGACGAAGATCAGGCTAGAGTTGCTATGGGGGAGGTTCATGAAGGCATATGTGGCACTCATCAATCGGCACATAAGATGAAATGGATGTTGAAACGTGCGGGATTTTATTGGCCAACGATGATTGATGATTGCTTCAAATATTACAGAGGTTGTGAGGCTTGCCAAAAATTTGGTAATGTTCAGTTAGCTCCTGCTGCTATGTTGCATCCTATCATAAAGCCGTGGCCATTCAGAGGATGGGCGTTGGATTTTATTGGGCAAATATATCCCGCATCTTCTAAAGGGCATCGATTTGTTCTGGTGGCTACTGATTATTTTACCAAGTGGTCTGAGGCAGTACCTCTTAAGAACATGACGCATGTTGAGGTAATTCGGTTTATCACTGAGCATATTATTCACAGATTCGGCATCCCTCAAACATTGACTACGGATCAGGGTTCATCTTTTATTTCATCTCGTGAGGGAATTTGTCAATCATATAGAATTAAGTCGCTAAATTCTTCACCATACTATGCTCAAGCAAATGGTCAGTTTAATCTACTAATAAGATTTTGATTAAACTCATAAAGAAGAAGATAGAGGAACGCCTAAGAGATGGCATGAGATATTATCGAAGCTTTATGGGCTTACGTGATTTCCAAGCATGGTGCTACAAAGGTGACTCCATATGAGCTAGTGTATGGACAGCAGGCCGTTTTACCTGTTGAGGTAAATCTGGACGCTTTGCGATTGGCTAAGCAAAATAATCTATCAGCAATGGATTATCACAATTTGATGATGGACAATCTTGATGATGTTGCTGATGAGAGGTTCAAAGCATTGCAGGCTATTGAAAAAGAGAAGCTGAGGGTAGCAAAGGCATATAACAAAAAGGTTAAGCCGAAAAGTTTTCAGGTTGGCGATTTGGTGTGGAAGGTAATTTTACCGATTGGCTCAAGGGATAATAAGTTCGGGAAATGGTCTCCTAGTTGGGAAGGTCCTTATAAAGTGGCAAGGGTTGTTCCTGGTAATTCTTATTTGGTGGAGTCATTGCAAGGTGAATTGCTACCTCGCGCTCTCAATGGTAAATACTTGAAAAGATTTTATCCTAGTGTGTGGCAAGATGCTTAGTTGATACAGGGCCAACATTAATTATGCCGTCCTTAGTTTTATTTGGCAGCTGAAGTGGTAAACATCGTACTCAATTTGGGTTTATGGCCGATGCTGAAAATACCACCCTGATACTGATAATACGGCCGATACAATGTATCGTCCTTAGAGCATGGCCGATGGTATATTATACATCGCCCTTAGTATTTAAGATGAGAAGATGTTCGAAATGTTTAACAAATTAATTCGGCTGTTGAAGCGATGTTTAATAATTAGTTCGGCCGAATTGATTGGTTTACAATAAAAAGAAAGCAGACAGTGAAGCAAGAGTAAGTAATTTCAGCATATATATATGTGGGTGCATGCGAGCAGACGGTAAAGCAAGAATCAGTAATTTTAGCATATATATATGTGGGAGCATGCGAGCAAACGGTAAAGCAAGAATCAGTAATTTCAGCATATATATATGTGGGAGCATGCGAGCAAACGGTAAAGCAAGAATCAGTAATTTCAGCATATATATATGTGGGAGCATGCGAGCAAACGGTAAAGCAAGAATCAGTAATTTCAGCATATATGTATGTGGGAGCATGCGAGTATGGAGATGACGCAGGAGGGATTCACCCGAACATGCTAATAAAGTGGTACCAGAGTCACGCACCTGAGATTCCGCCGCCGATGGTCTTCATCGCGCATCGCGCCACCGCTTTCGCCGCTGCTGCTTCGATTCGTGCGTCGCCTTGATGGTTCCTCGCCCGACCGCCCTCGTGGCCGCCTTTTCGACACCGTCATCGCGATCGCGATCTGCCGCCGTCGGCTTCAGCGTCGACCTGCTTCAAGCGCTACCGATCTCTGGGCTCCAGCGTGATGATGTGCCTACCGTTCTCCCGGCGTTTCTTGGCGCCTTCCTCCGAACAGCAGGTCGCAGCACTTGAACGCCGCTTCAGGTGCTTCCTCGCCCGCAAAGCTTCTCCCGAGAGCATCACACCTGTGAAGGAGCAGCCGAGCAGATCAATTTTTTGGGTTTCTTCAGCCGGTCGATTTCCAAGGCAAGAAAAGGAGTCTCACTTGTGTTTGCTGGATGGGTTCTGCCGACTGGAAATAAATGGCGTTTGAGCGGAACGCTCGAGATATCCTCTTTGCCTGGGATTCCGCTGCCGATGGCCTTCATCATGCATCGCACCGGCCGCCTGGTTCTGCGCCGTCGATTTGCCGATTCTCCTCGGTTTGACTGCTCCTCGCGGCCACCCTTCGTCAACCGTCGTCCTGTCGCGCGCTTTTCCGCCGTCGGCTTCCGCATCCGGCCTCTGCGCGCCGGATCTCTTCGGCGTCCGTGCGCCGAAGCGCCGTATGCTCGCCCCGGCGCTCCTCAATGCTTTTCTCCGAGCTGCAGGCTGCGGCGCCTGAGCGCTGCTCCAATCGATTCATCGCCCGTGAAATTTTCATCAAGAGCATCGAGCTTGTGAAGAAATCGCCGAGCAGTCTGTTGGCTAGAGGTGTGTGGCTTTGGTGAAGAACACTCGAGATGTCTCTGTTGCGTATGGAGCCAGCGGACTTCAAGAAATTGAGAACTCGTTTGTGTTTCCATTTGGTTCCGGCTCGGTTCCCTAGACGAAGCAGTTTCGGCTATTATTTAATGTCTCAATTTCGGCTTCGGACTAGTCAAGAAAATGCCAGCTTCTGTTTTGTTGGCTTTAGCCCTTCAAATTTGGGATTCCAGTCAGATTTGAATTTTTTTGCAGTTCAGACGGTATTAATCATCGCTGCAACTGCGTTATGGAATTTCAGTAAAAGGTCGCCGAATTTTCTATTCTATACGGAGCATGCCGAAAGTCTATAATATGAGTTCTGCGTCATCTACCCAGCACCTCAGGTGATGTCTTGGCTCATGCTGTTTGTTATTGAGGCGTTCGTGTGAGAAGGAGCCAAAGTATTTTTCGGCATACAAGTTTTGCCGAAAAACAGGGGGCATATGTTAGCACTCAAAATTAGCACCTTTGAAATAGTTTAGGCTTGAGAAGATGTTTCAGTATTGTTACAAATGTTTAGCAGTTGATTCGGCCGTTGAAGCAATGATTGGTAATTGATCTGGTCAAATTGATTGGTTCACATCAAAGAAGGGGTTTTAGATGGTGTCTTGCGGATTGGTCATTCCAGTATGGGTGTATGCGAGGAGCACACAAATGAAAAGATGATGCAAGAAGATTTATCAGATCATGCTAATTGAGGCTCACGTGAAGAATTAAGGAAAGTTAAGGGAAAAGGTTTGCATGCAAAAAAAAGAAGACATATATTTTGCTCACGGATCAAGTTTAAATATAGACAGTCTGGGAAGAGCATGGCATGCACGTAATTTGTTTAGCCTGGGAAAGTTAAAGGCATTCTTAATTTGGTTGATTGGCCGAATCAGTTACGATTTGGCCGAACAGAATAGGAAGATTAGTTAGTTTGCAATACAAGTTAGAGTCAGATGCTTATACGAGAGGACCTGCTACTATATATTTTGAACGCATGTATCAATCAAGATATACAGACATAATCAATCTACTACATCTTTTGTTCTTCAGAATTTTCTTCAATTGTTTTTTCGCTTTCTGGATGGTTTGCAAGTTCTAGATTTGTCAGGCCATCTGAAGCAGCCCATTGCGTCGTCTCCCTGCCGGGGTCTTCCCGGGAGCACGGCGTCTTCGGGTCCAAAGTGCGCTGCGAGGTGTCTTGCGGATCGCGCTCCTCGGCCGGCCTCCTTCGACAGCGTGTCCTGCGCATCGCGCTCGCTCTCGAAGGCACACGGTGACGTGTTCATGTGCGAACAGATTCGTCACCTTCGCCTGGAGCAGAGCGCCTCCTCCCTCTCCTGGGAAAAATTGATTTGGGATAAATGAGTAGAGAGAGGGGAGGTGATGCCGATGGGGGAAGCACAGGCAGTCTGTCTCCATGCGTCACTTAAAAGAAGCGTGCGTAAAATTGTACTATGCGGGTAACCGTAAAATAGCATTTCCGATAATCTGCAACCGGTAGAGAATAAAATGGCTCCACGTATAAAGTGTCTGGTGGCATCTCAAAAGAAGAAGAAAAATTCTCTCGTGGTACAAAGTACAAATGCAACCGATCAAGTCACGGAAGGAAATAGCCAGGGGCATGTTTGTGGAAGGCACAGTTTTTTTTTTAAAAAACTGCTTTTAAGTTTTTTTTTACTAAAAAATAGCCATATCTTTTTATAAAAGATCATTTGATAAACAGCTAATTTTTCTTAGTAATAAGCTATAAAAAAAGTCTCGTCTAGTTTTTCACTTTTGCTAGTTCTATGTGTTTTTAACTTATGGCGAAAACCGTTTAAAAACTGAACTACTACCTTAGAGTCCAAACAGGGTCTAGGTTTGATGGCTTAATTAGAGCACCGTTATTGTCCTTAATAAGTTTTGACATGCTTTTGCTTTTTTTACTAATATTTTTTCCAGTCGACGTACCCCACGTTCTTAATTATTCGTGAAATTGCGATTATAGATATATCTCTAATCAAAATACATACATTCGTCTCATACACAATGGGGCAGTGAGAAAATAAATATCTTGCATCTCAGAGAAGCTATAATTAAAGATATTATTGTTTCCGGTACAAGACTATGTACCAACGGGAAATGCTCTAAAATTGAGCGTAGTTTGAACTATTTATTTACTAATCCGAAGTAATCTTACAGCATTCGGGGTGTGTACATGCCTCTATTCACAAATCTATCTATCTATCTATCTATCTATCTATCTATCTATCTATCTATCTACTAATTTGAGGTCTTCCTAGAACTCTCTCGAGGTAAATAAGCTCTCTCATATCGAATTCAATTTGCATGCCGCTTTCATCAAAGGGAGATGTATTTAGGACAATTTTCTGTGGGTACAAAACCGCGTAACAACTTATCACCGAAACCAAACTCCGGCACTGATGCTCAAGCTAGATATATTGAAAAAGCTATTGACTCCGTTTTTTGGGAATATTTATTGGACCTCATGCAAGCTCGTGGTTTCGGCCCTCGATGGCGAGAATGGATATCAACCTCCTTCGTGACATCCACTTCATCGGTTCTCCTCAACTGGGTGCCGGGACCTCAGATTAGGCACCAGCGTGAACTCAGACAAGGCAACCCTCTATCGCCTTATCTCTTCTTGCTAGCCATTGACCCATTATACTACATCCTCACCAAAGCAACCCAAGATGGCGTCCTATCTACTCTAAGAGGCCGCGCACCCTCTCTCCGACTCTCCCTCAGCTGGTCCTCTTTTGCATGGTCATCTCATTGTTTGCTTCAAGTTTGTTTTGTGTTACCGTAACAATTATGAACATTCAACTAATTTGTAAAAGAAACTTGTGTAAACGGAAACAATGAAACATTTTCCAATCAATCAAACCTTGTGGAGAGAAAGAGGGGATACCGAAGCTGTTGATTGGAAATAGTTTAATAGAGATGAATTTGGTACTTATTTGTGCTCTCATATGTTACTTTTACCATCATCGATATTAAGATCGCATGCTATTCTTGGTTACTCCATATTAGCCTATCAGGGTCCTATTAGGGCTTATGGTTCAGTGAATCATGTTATTTTTAGACCCTGTTTGTTTTAGCTTTTGATTATGGATTCTGGCCCCAAAAGCAAAAGTAGAAACAAACAGCCTGATTCTAGAATCTGATTCTTACAATCCATCCACCCACATACACTAGAATTCACAATCCACTTCATATGTGCTTTTAGATTCCAGCTTTTGGAGAATCAGCTTCTCTACAAATATAATTTAGAATCAACTTTAAAAAATCTAAAACTGGAACAAACATGCCCCCTTAGTCCTTGATCCTCTCAAATCGGATTGATGTGAAAAATTGGCAGTGGAAGCCTCCCGATCTGACAACAGAGTTATCTTTGTCTGCAGCCACGCGGCTCGGCTATTGCGCGTGAGACGGTGAGACACAGCATCTATTGAACGCGACGTCGGATGGGGATGGGGTCTGACCGTCCGAGTCGACACGGCATCTATTGAACGCAATACACGCCAGGCAGCTAGTGCTCCTCGAGCTGCCCCTGTAAATGTCTCGTAGTTTACTTATACTTCCAGAGAGCATACACGGAGCGACGTCGGATGCGAATCTTGTCCATGTCTCGTAGTAGATCACAAGTTCACGATTTCTATTGTGGAAAGTTGGAGGGAAAGTTACAGGCAATTAATTTCTATTGTGGAAAGTTGGAGGAAAAGTTGAAGGCCCAGCAGAGTCGTTGATTGAAGTTGCATAAAGATCCCCATATGACATCTCTCCTCTTCAGAGCTACCTCCCAGAGCTTCTTCCAGAGCTCCGGGCATACTAACCAGGGGGGAGAGAGAGAGAGTGTGGCCATGGAGGGGCTTGCCTCGGCTATCCTCAAGCCGGCGGTTGCTAAGCTGGCTTCTGTCATTGGAGATCAGCTGATGATGCAGTGGAAGTTGCGGGACGACCTGGAGGACATGAAGGACAAGCTGGATATGATTGGGGCGACGCTTGAGGACGCCGAAAGGCGGTCGATCAAGGAAAAAGCGGTGCAGGCGTGGCTGAAGCGGCTCAAGAACGCCGCCAATGCTCGACGACTCCCAGGATGGAAAGGTACGTAGTTAGTACTACCATTATCAAGTGCTTGTCGTTCGTCAGTACTGAGTTGATGATCCAGCACCATTACTTCCATGATATTTTTTCACTTGATTCATGTTGGAGTATTTATCAGAAAATACTTAACTAAGTGTTATATTTAAAGTTTGCATTTCCAAAAAGTGAAGGCGCCACCAATTATATGGGTTTGCAAATTGTGAACTTTTGATTGCAAATATGTACTCCCCTACAGAAGTGTTTGCGACACCAGTATTTTCCTAACTAGTCGCATACACAAATTAAACTAGCGTGATGTGTCGTATTTTTGGACCCTGCCTGACGGCAGTAGCATAATCCGATACTAATCCTATATTCCTATTGAAAGGTACTTCGTAGAAATATATATTAAGATTGATGTTTTTCCTTATTTCCAGATCTGATACAAGTTTAAATTTTCTTACAGAGCACAGGTCTGCTTAAAAAGTTTACCTTGGCTAATAAGATGAAAAATATGAGACAGGAACTGAGAAAGATCGAAGAGGACCATAAGGGTTTCCAATTCTCACGAGACTCTAGCAGTAACACTGAGGAGCAGATTACTGACGGACGGGAAACAACATCAGCGGAGAATGAAAAACCCCTAGGTAGAGAGGAAGAAAAGAAGAAAATCATTGAATTGTTATTGGAAAGAAACACCAAAGAAGACACCATATTTGTTCCTATCTATGGTCTTGGAGGCATTGGCAAAACAACCTTGGCCAGACTAGTTTTCAACGATACCCATTTTAAACAGTATCATCATCGGGTATGGGTCTATGTTTCCCAGGTGTTTGACTTGAATAAAATAGGAAGGTCTATAATTTCCCGAGTTTCAAAACAAGGAAATCAAGATTTGAATGATCAGGAGTCAATAAACCAGAGGCTTAAGGAGATACTTAGTGGTAAGAAGAGTCAGAAGATTCTAATTGTTCTCGATGACCTATGGGAGGAAGAAAACACTGAGTTGGAAAAGTTGAAGACTATGCTAAATGTGGGCAACGAGGGCAGCAAGATTGATGTCGTAGTAACTACACGAAAGGAAGAAATTGCAAAAAAATTCGGACCGGTAAATCATATGATTTAAAGCCCTTGAATGATACCATGTGCTGGAATATAATCAAGAAAAGGTGTAACTTTGAATCTAGACCTGACAAAGAACAACTGGAGCAGATAGGACAGGACATCGCAAGCAAGTGTGCAGGTATAGCATTAGCAGCTCAAGCACTTGGGTACACATTATCTAAAATGAATCTTGAGGAATGGTCAGCAGTGAGCAACAGTGACATTTGGAATATTTGGAATGAACCTTCATTAGAAGATATACATTCAGTGCTTCCATCCTTAATGTTAAGTTACAAAAGAATGCCATCCTATCTACAGTTATGCTTTGCCTATTGTGCAACCTTTTCAAAAGGTTGGAGTATAAGTAAATATGATCTGATTTACGGATGGATTGCTCTCGATTTCATCCAGCCATCCGATACATTTTCAGCCACACAACTTGGCGAGAAGTATGTCAGGCAGCTCCTGGGGATGTCTTTCCTTCATCACTCCAATTTATTTAGGGTGAGTTGCTGTATACCTCCACTGCTGAACACCGTTTTTTTAGAGTGAACTGTTCTTTAATTCCTCCACAACAGAACAACTCTTCTTCTTTGAGAGTGAAATGGTCTTCTCATAACTCATCATCAAACAGCACACATAAAATGCATTTTTTAGATAATACATATAAAATTCATATTCACATATTACTCACAAAGCACACCCATTGTATTAGAAACACGGCTTCTATTTTGAATAGTTTTTGCATAGATTTTGTAATACCTCAGTATTTCACTTGCTCAAAATGCTACCACCACTTACATTTTTATCACTTTACCAATATTTTATCCATAATTTCAGCAAACAACCTAAACAATTATCACCACTACTAAACCAACAATAACAATAATTTGCAGAACCATATGAACAACATCAAAATAATAATAGCCTTGGAACCACATGCCCAAGCACTTCCTAGTCCACGCGCTCAGGAGCGCCCATGTTTTCGCACTTGTGTACACCTGGATCACAAGCGCCCAAAAGCAATATTTGCCTTTTTGGCGACGACGATGATCAGGGATAAATAAACAATAGGTAAACAACTAAAATTTCCATTTAACGTAAAACTGACTAAGTTGACATGCCCACTACTACGACTATGAAAGTTCACCAACTAAATTGGCTAATCACTTTATTGCTCATAGTGAACACTAACATTAGGTATTTGTGAAAGTTAATGTGACAAGTGACACAATAGCGCAACTTCACACACTAAACAGGACAGCATGTTGTACCGAAGCCCGAGTCCCCGACATCAACAACATCACCGGTAGTGCTTCCCACCTGCCACGATCTCACGCAATCGCGACCACATATCGATCTACGGTGCTAAAAAATTTATTAGAGAGCACTAATTTAGAGTTTTCCAGCAAGTCTAGTCACACTAAAAACACATCTACTGCACCACTCGAAAAACGACGTAACCCATGAATTAGCAAAGAAAAAGGCCTAGTTCGTTACCCTAGAATTTAAACGTCAAGAACAGTTTGAGCGTAGAACCTTCTCTCTTACTCTGGTTTCTTTCTTCTTCTTCTTTGTCCTCTTTCCCGTTGGATCCATATTCCAGCCGCTGCATGTTGCCCTTGCCTCCTGCGTTCTCTCTTCTGGCTGCAGCAGCGCCAACCACCAGCAGCAGCCCAGTAAGAAGCAGCAGTGGGAAGCAGCGGCAACAGGGAAACAACGGTAGGGAAGCAACGACAACAGGGCAGAACAGCGATTCATTCTTGTTTTTTTTTTCCTTCGATCGTTTTGCTCCTCTTTGCATTTCCTTGTGTCTGATTGTTCTTTTTTTTCTTGTTCTCAATTAATCACAACCATTTAATCTTCATGTAAGGGCAACTAGGTAGTCAAACGGAATTGACTCGACAAGACCTATGCATCGGCGGTCTCTGATTTCCATTCCAAGGAAAATATTTTTAACTTAATTTAAAACAATATTCAAATTTAATTTCACGTTCAAAATTTTATCAAAACTTGGGCATTATCTTGACTGAACTGGTCGGAAACTTAACCATTCAAATAAGGGTGTGTTTCGTTCAATATATTATGGACTTTATGCACTGCATACCCATTAACAGAGTATAGTCACGATTAATTTGAGGGTCCAAACAAATGACAGGCTTTTAATCCTCGTCAGCTAGTCCATAAACCAAATTCATACAATAGTTGAGAGGAAAGATTGAGACTGCATCCCATATCTCATGTTCTACGTTTATTCTCTGTGAGTTTTTTAGTGCTTGACCTTTAATATACAACAGTTTGCATTTAGTTTCAAACTAGTTTGTTTTAGCTTTTGATTCTGGATTCTGGCCCTAAAAGCAGAATCAGAAACAAACAGCCTGATTCTAGAATCCGATTCTCACAATCCAGCCCACCCATATACACTAGAATCCACAATCCATTTCATATGTGCTTTTGGATTCCAGCTTTTAGAGAATCAGCTTCTCTACAACCACAATCCAGAATCAGCTTTTAGAGAATCTAAAGCTGAAACAAACAGGCCCTAAGTAACCATTATATACATGATTTACATAGAAAATAAATTCATTAAATATATTAAATTTTGGACATTATACTACAATACAAAACTAAAAGTGTAAGATAAATAGTTGCATGATTTCTTTCACTTTTCTTACACTAGTAATCGTGCATGTGCACAATGCATGTTTTTCGCTATAAGTCGCACGAAAATAATAATCAAATTCAAAATTTTAAAACTATATCTATTGTAATATAATTTATCCCAAATTTATAAATCCCACTTATACACTTGCTGTAAAAAGAAAAATACTAAGTAACTAACGTTATCAATCACCCATGTTCTACAATAGGATTCAAAAAGGCATATGATGATTCCCACTTGCAACTCATGTAGTTTTCACCATGAAACAATTACTGAAAAACATAGCACTTCTAAGCAAAGAAAATTATATTTTAAAATTTTTTGTTACAAACTCTTTTTACTTATCGTTCATTTCATCTCAGATAAACAAATAAAGCATCAAGTACCAACAATCAATTCAAGCAACTGCTCCATAGATATCTCTCTCACCCTTAAAAGAATATTGTCATTCCAACATTGGCGGCATAAAGAAATTGCAACATGCGAAACACATGATTGCTCGGCAGAGGACCCATCAATTTCTATCGCTTTATTGGAAAACATGGAATCTTTCATTCCCAGTGCATAGTTTCATCTCCCAGTTTCCAAGAGTGCCACATCAGATTTTGTCTAGGTAACCGTGTATCTCAGGTTTCATCTAGATGAAACTCTCTCACCTCCCATGAAACTCTCTCTATCTCTCTCTTCATAATTACCTTGCCATGTCACCAAATATGATGATGTGTCATGTCATTTAATGAGAATGAAACTCAGTTGAAACCCCCACTGGGAATTAACTTTATAGTATTAATTAACTCCTAAGCAACTTAACTCTATCCAAATGATAGTGAGTGGCGTTGTGGTTTTGGGGATTGGTTAGCCAGCGGGGGAGGGATTAGAGGGGAGGGGATTAATTATGCTAATTAATGGAATTAATGAATGGCAGGATAGTATTTCAATCTAAGCCGTCCTAATTGCATTTAATTGCCCTATTTAATTGTATGTTAATTGCATATGAGTGATTTTGGGGGTAAGGCTCCAACTTTGCATACCAGCCGTCCGATCCAAAGAGATGAATGGCCACGATGTTTCGGACCATCCAGTCATTTTATTGGGCCAACTTTTAATCTAAGCCATTAGATTCAGCTAATTGGTCGATCATAAATCAATTGTGTACACAAAATGGGATGGATGTTAAGGAAGAATAGAAGGTAGCTATTAACTCGACCAAGGAACAAGTTGTTATGCTCTTAAATAACTTTTATATACATATATGGGGCGGAGCTGGGCCTCGGGCCACTGGGGCCTGGGCCCGAGGCCCAGCTATCAAATAGCGCAGCTACTCTGGTCGGCTGCCGCATGCGCCTGGCCCTGTTCTTGATCCAAACTCGGATTGAAGTGCCGATTGATTGTTCCAAGGTGAAGATTGCTGTTCCTGGAGTAATTCCTGGTCGCATTCTGGTGGCGATGGCCATTTTTGATCTGCCCCCTTGGGAGATTTGATTGATGTAGTGGGTTTTTCTAGAGCTCAGTTCCCCAACTCGCCATTTTGATGAGGAGTTCCCACTGTGAGAGCTACTGCGCTCCTCCCTTAAGCTACCTGCCATGCCTCCCCAAATCCAAAGACGATGCAAGCAGTGATGCCGTCGCTGCGTCTCTAAGGCCGGTCGGCGTCGCCGCTATCGCCGAGGACAAGCTGCCTCAGGTCGAGAAGATTAAAACCGCGGTGGCCGGCGATGATGATGAGGGTAATAAGGAGATAGCGGTGGCCGTGGCTCCTAGGAGTAGCCTGAAGAGGCCTAATTGTGTGAATAGCGAGAACGTGGTGAAAGACAATGTGAAGCGGATGATTTGCTGGGAAAGGATCTCACTGAAGTAAAAGAATTTGAGCCAAGGTACATGTTGTGTTCTCTTGCTTTATTGTAATAACTTTGGTAATCTTGCTATGATGATAGTTCAATCCGATAGATACATAGTTTTCTATTGATATATCGCCTCATTGAATTAGCCTTGATTTTGCCCATTGCAACCGCAACAGTAGAGAGAGTTTTCTCAGCTATGAACATTGTCAAAGCTGAAGTTACTACATTGAGCGAAATGTATTTGCAAGCATTGAAGATAATAAGATTTTACAATGTTTTCAAAGTATGAGGTCTCGTAAGCAACAACTACCTCATAGTCTTCGTGCTAGTGGTATGTTACATTCTTCTAATGCAATTTGCCTTAATAGTTATCTTCGTAGTTTTGTGCGTCTAATTTACATGTGCAATTTTCTCTTTTACAGGTTCAGGTTCTTGTTCTATTATTGATGAAAATATGATAGTATCGGATGCACCAAACCTTCCTTAATTATGTATTAAATTTTCTACCACTCCACTATATTATATTGTTTTGATATATTTTATCTATTTTATTGAAATGTTAAGTATGGAATCTAAATTTATCTTTAATTGTGTATTTGTGTATTGTTTTTATTATATCTCGATGTGGATTGTATTTGGCGTTAGTTACTGCCGCTTAGTTTTTGGCCCGAGGATTTAAAGAATCCTGGCTCCGCCACTGCATATATAAGATGCCTGGACTTGACATTTCTAATAGAACTTGTTATTTTTATTTCAGACTACCCAAGGTTGAGCGTCTGACGTATCTCGACTTATCAGGTTGTTCTAGGCTAGCAGAACTTCCGGAATCAATTGGCAAAATTGAGCGTCTGACGTATCTCGACTTATCAGGTTGTTCTAGGCTAGCAGAGCTTCCGGAATCAATTGGCAAAATTGAGCGACTGACGCATCTCAACTTATCTGGTTGTTCTAGGCTAGCAGAACTTCCGGAATCAATTGGCAAAATTGAGTGTCTGACGCATCTCAACTTATCTGGTTGTTCTAGGCTAGCAGAACTTCCGGAATCAATTGGCAAAATTGAGCGTCTGACGCATCTCAACTTATCAGGTTGTTCTAGGCTAGCAGAACTTCCGGAATCAATTGGCAAAATTGAGCGTCTGATGCATCTCGACTTATCAGATTGTTCTGGGCTAGTAGAACTGCCGGAATCATTGGGGAATCTCAAAAACTTGGTTCATTTATCATTATCTGGCTGCTTCAGAGTTGAAGGGCTGCCAAAAGCTTTTTGTAGCCTCACCAAACTTCAATACTTGAACATTTCGCGCTGCTCCACGCTTGAAGAGCTACCAGAAGATATAGGCAGCCTCACCGAACTGCGACACTTGAACTTATCATCATGTTATAAAAATGATGTATTGCCAGAGTCATTTGGGAAGCTCCAGAATTTGGTGCATCTCGATTTGTCTCGGAATATACAGCTTAATTATCTGCCTGAAAGTCTTCGTAACCTCAAAAGGCTACATACGTTGGACCTCACAGGCTGCTCAAATCAACTGAAGGAGCACATGATGTATTCTCGTATCCTGAGTAAATTTGTACAATCGGCACGCTTCATGGTTCATGCTAATGATGTTAATACTGGTGGCAATATTCATCTGCTAGAGGACATGAATCCTGCTGAGTTGGAAATATGTAGTCTTGAAAATGTAAGGTTTCAGGAAGAAGCTCGTACTGTTAAATTGTTTGAGAAAGGAAAACTTTCAGAGCTGACATTTGAATGGGCGTTGGATGCTTGTCGACTTTCGGAGGACAAGGATGTGTTGGAGGAGCTAGTGCCACCAAGTGGTTTGGAGTACCTTAAGCTAGAAGGTTATAGCAGTACAGAACTCCCTACCTGGCTCATAGGCATTATGTCGTCACCTCATTACCTGGATGCTTCTCATCACCTCCCTAATGTTGTTGAGATTACGTTAGAGAATCTGCCGAGGTGCAACAGCCTGCCACCACTCGGACAGTTACCAAACCTAGGAAAGCTGCGTCTCATTGGGCTGTGTAGCATCACCAAAATTGGCGAAGATTTTTGTGGCGGAGGCGGAGCATTCCGTCGGTTGTCAGAATTCAGATTGGATGATATGAAACGACTGGAAGAGTGGAGCACAACATACAACAGTGGCAACGATGGCATGGAGTTCATGTTCCCTAAGCTTGAGACACTGGTGATAAGGAATTGTGGTTCGCTGAGGTTAAAACCATGCCCACCAATATTTTCTAGATGGGACATAATTAGCAGCGACAAAGTAATATCGTCATGGGGTGAGGGAGACCACATCAGCATTTCCTCCTCTACTCCAGCCACCATATTGCACGTCTGCTGCAGCGAAGTGCCAAAGGACAAGTGGAGATTGCTTCAACACATCCCTGCCCTCCAAGAGTTTGAAATCCACAATTGTGAGTATCTGGCAAGCTTGCCAGAGAGCATGCAGCACCTTACCTCCCTCCGATTGCTAGAATTGAGGAGTTGCGACAGCATTTCGGTGCTGCCAGAATGGATGGGCAACCTCACCTCTCTCGAAAGCCTCAAGATATACTTCTGCCGGAGCATGAAGTCTTTGCCGCAATGTGTACAACAACTCACTATGCTGAGGCTACACTTTGGGGGCAACTATGAACTAGAAAAGCGGTGTGAATCGGAGGAGAACAAGATGGTAAGTGCACTACAATGCTATCTCCTATCTAGATTCGTCCTACAAGTTTTCTGTTATAGCACTATGGAATTCTTATTTATTTTCATAACATTATCTTTGGTCATCTTACCATAGAGTTGTTTCCGTCGAATTTACTATACGTAGCACATCCGCCCCAGTTTCCACTTCATTCTTAGTGGGTTCTATTGTACTTATTCGAAAAACAAAGTTAACGGGAAGATTACATCAGAAGCGACAAAAATTTGAAAATATCTTGCTGGTCTATATCGCAAGCATTAATTAACTTACACACCTAAACGGTATCATATAATGCTGGCTTTCTGAAGACGGGCTAGTCTGAGATGATTATTCTGAGATTAATATTGTACTTGTGATAAACAAAGAGGATACAGGAATTATCTTAAGGTAGAGAAAACTCAAGGTTTTGATATATCCTGATGAGGATTATTGACCAAATCAACTGTGTTTTAGAGATCGTGTCGATGTCCAAAACGACAGCTATTTGTGACTGGAGGGAGTATCTGCCTACTTACAACGGTTAGCCAGGGACACAACGGTTGATTAAAGAGCGAGACGATTCAAGACCTAACGAAGAATTGTTCTTGGAGACAAGAGGCACCTATAGTACGATTAACTGCCACCTCTTAGGTGGGCATAAATAGAGAGGCCTGTGTGGCCAAAATAAAATAATTTGACTACAATCTCATTCCTTAACATTATTTCTATCCATGACAATAAAGTCCCTGCTTGATCGTGCTCTCATATTTTATTTTCCTATAAGTTCGATAGAGGACCCCAGGTCCTGATCATCAACTTATACTATTACTGGAGCAAACACAAAGTAACATATATTCGTCCCTTTTTCTGTTTTTCAGAGGTACAAAATTATTTATAATACATTACCTAGTCTCTGAACAGAACTAGAATGCTTGCTAATCAGCTGCTGATTTTATCTATTCTGCAGAGGTACGGGGATTGTGATCCCGGGGATTCTCAGTGCAAGAATAATTCAGTCTCATTACATCTTGTCATGGTTTCTGATGTCAACACTTGCAGTAAACTCCATCAGCTTGAGGAGGTAAATCTCAATGAGTTGAAAATATCTTGTCTTGAAGATGTAAGTTCTCTTGAAGAAGCACATAAAGTTAAATTGATAGACAGACAAAGTCTTTCAAAGTTGAAGCTTGAACGGACTTCGGATGATGATCGATTTCTGGACGACAAGGATGTTTTGGGAGAACTAGTGCCACCAAGAGGTTTACAGTACTTGAAGCTAGATGGTTATAGTAGTATAAGCTTTCCTACCTGGCTCATGGGAATTTCTCATTATCTCCCGAGTCTTGCTAAAATTAATCTGAAGAATCTGCCGTGGTGCAGCGACCTGCCACCACTCGGACAATTACCAAACCTGGATGAGCTACATCTCAAGAGGCTGCACGGTATTACAAAAATCGACGGAGATTTCTGTGGTGGGAAAGGAGCATTCCTTCGGTTGTCAAAATTCACATTGCGTGATATGGAACAGTTTTTTTTGATAAAGGAAGATTTTATTGATTTCAAGAAATCATACATCGAGAAGATACATGTTCTTGAAACTTCTCCCGGCCTCTGCTTATGAAAAAGCACACAGCCCACAATAAAACTAAACAGACCCACACACTAATGACTATCAATACGAAGACTAGACCGCCACCCAAATGCCTGGGTAAAAAAATCCTTGGCTACTTGTATCAACCGGTGCGTAGCCTCCACCATAATAGTTCGCAACTCCAACTTCTGCAACACAGCCCAAGAACGCAGCCAATGGGAAGTAGCATAAATAACCTGCAAAGGAGATGAAATTGATTTCTTTTCAAAAACTATATCATTCCTGTTTAACCAAAGAGACCAACAAATTGTTGCAGCCCCTAGTAAAACAATATTCTTAATACTCTTATCAAAACGACCGAGCCAACTTCCAAACATATCGGAGACACTACAAGGTCGAGGAATGCCATAAGCCAAATGCAGGAAACCCCACACCATACGGGCAAATCGACATTGAAAGAACAAATGCCTAATCGTCTCCACTTCGTGACAAAAACAACATGTTGTACTTCCCATCCAATTCCGTTTGGCCAGATTGTCCTTAGTCAAAATAACTCCTCTTCTAAGGTACCACAAAAACACTTTTATTTTCAGTGGGGCTTTTAACTTGCATAAGCGCTTATTTAAATTGGGAACATCACATTTAACCATTGCTAAATAGTGAGACTTCACTGAGAATTGTCCGGATTGGCACAAATTCCAGCGAAATTCATCGTCTTCTTGCGTCAGCTGTAAATTAGCGATACGTGAAAGCAAATCATTCCACGCCACCAACTTAGACCCAATCAATGTCCTCCGCCAAGAAACATTAGGATGAGGAGTCACGAAAACTTCAGCAATAGTTATGGATTTGTTCCTTATGATATTATATAAACCAGGATATTGATCTTTTAAAGCACAATTGCCAAGCCAGTGATCCTCCCAGAATCTCACCTGTGATCCATTATTGATTTTGAAAGTACCAAAGCGAAGGAACTCTCGCTTTACCTTCATCAAATTGGACCAAAAATGCGAATCTCCTGGTTTTCCTTCGATTAGTACCAACGGTTTAGACCCTAAGTACTTATTTCTAAGTAGTTGCTGCCACGTACCATTGGTTGTTAAAAGTTTGAACAACCACTTACTCAAAAGTGCAATGTTCTTAATGTATAAATCATGGATCCCAAGTCCCCCTTGGTCTTTTGGCTGACATATAATATTCCATTTTGCAAGACGATATTTTCTTTTGCCGTCATCCCCTTGCCAGAAAAAGCGAGATCGGTAATAATCAAGTTTATGAAGAACACCTTTAGGAATCTTAAAGAAAGACATCATATACATTGGAAGGCTACTTAACACTGAATTTATAAGTGTTAATCTGCCACCTACAGACAAGTGTTTCCCCTTCCAACTACTGAGTCTCTTTTCAAATCGCTCCTCTACCCTTGTCCAATCTGAATTTCGCAATTTCTTAAAATGAATAGGAATGCCTAAATACTGCAACGGAAACACCCCCTGCTTGCAGCCAAACAAATCCATGTACTGTTCTAATGAGTCTTGAGCCTCACCCAAGCAGAATAACTCACTTTTATGGAAATTTATTTTGAGACCCGATATTTGCTCAAACGCAGAAAGCAATAGCTTCATACTACGAGCTTTATCCAGGTCATTCTCCATAAATAAGATTGTATCATCAGCGTATTGTAAAATCGATAGACCCCCATCCACTAGGTGAGGAACCACACCACTAATTTGCCCCCTGTCCTTAGCTCTTCGAATCAACACTGCCAACATATCAGCAACAATATTAAACAACAATGGTGATAGAGGATCACCCTGACGAAGCCCTTTTCTTGTTTGAAAAAGGAACCCACATCATTGTTTACATTTACCGCCACACTACCCCCCGAAATGAAAGACTTAATCCAAGAAATCCACTTGGAGGAGAAACCTTTCATTCGTAGAGTCTGAAACAAAAAGGGCCATTTAACTTTGTCATAAGCCTTCTCAAAGTCTATTTTAAAAATTACCCCACTAATCTTTTTCCTATGCATCTCATGGATTGTTTCATGCAGAATGACGACTCCATCTAAAATGTTTCGTCCCCGCATGAAAGCTGTTTGAGACGGGCTAACCACCTTATCAGCAACCATATTCAACCGGTTTGTAGTTACCTTAGTAAAAATCTTAAAACTCACATTAAGGAGACATATTGGTCTGTATTGTTGAATGACATTTGCCTCCTTAACTTTTGGAATTAGATTAATTACTCCAAAATTCAGACTGAAGAGAGGTAACTCTCCTAAGAATAGTTCCTGAAACATAAGCAAAAGATCCCCTTTGATAGTATCCCAGAATTTCTGATAAAATTCCGCTGGAAAACCATCGGGACCACAAGCTTTGTTATGTTCCATTTGGAAAACAGCCTCTTTAACTTCTTTCTCGTGAATCGAAGCAAGAAAAAAGCGTTTTCCTCTTGGGAGACTTGCAGAATATCTTGATTTTCATTGTCACCAAGGGCTAACAGGCTCTCTGTCGGCTCCCCAAATAATTCTTTGTAGAACTTGGTTATATACTTTTTAAGATTAGCCTGACCCTCAATCTTACTGTCCTCATGTTCCAAATAATAGATTATTCTCTTTCTATGTTTGCCATTGGCAACCATTTGAAAGTATCTAGTGTTATTATCCCCCAAGAGGACATCATTCACTTTAGCCCGCTGATAATACTTTATTTCTTCCTCTCTGAGGAGCTTGGCCAGATGATGTCGGTCCTGATCAAGATTCAGTTGCTCAAGTTGGGATAAATCCCTACCCTCGGCGATAGTATCCAATTCCATGATTCTTTCTTGTAGTTCTCTTTTCTTTTTCTTATAAACCCCATTGGTATGCTGAGACCACCCCCGAAGAAAACTACGCAAAGTCTGCATTTTGCGGTTCCATCGTTGTACCGAGTTATTCCCGCTTACTGGTTTACTCCAAATCTCCACGACCCTGTCATAGAAATCTTCTCGGTTAAACCAACTAAGCTCAAATCTGAACTGTTTAACAACCCCAGAGAAAGCCTGAACTCCGGTATCTAACAGAAGGGGTGTGATCCGAAATGCCCCTGTCCAAAGCCCGAACAGAAACAAGTGGGAATTTAAACTCCCACTCGGTAGTCATTAGCAGTTGGAAGAGTTGGAAGAGTGGAACACAACATACTGCAGAGAGGACGGCGTGGAGGAGTTCATGTTCCCTGAACTTGACACATTGGAAATATCAGATTGCCCAAAGTTGAGGTTGACACCACGCCCACCAATATTTTGCACGTGGATGATATGGAATAGTGATGAGGTGATATCAGAGTGGAGTGAGGGAGAACGCATCAACCATTCCCCTTCTGATACTCGAGGCACCACGTTGGAGGTATTGTACAGCAAAGTGCCCATGGGTAAGTGGAGGCTCCTTCACCACCTCCCTACCCTCCGAGAGTTGGGACTCTTCCATTGTGGTTATCTGGCGAGCTTGCCAGAGAGCATGTTGCACCTTGTCTCACTCCAATCGCTAGAGTTGGAATGTTGCAATGGCATATCAATGCTGCCAGAATGGTTGGGCCACCTCCCCTCCCTTGAAAGCCTCGATATCTGCGAATGCAGAAGCATCAGGTTTTTGCCGCAGTGTGTACAAGAACTCACCAAGCTTGAGGAGCTACGAATTCGGCGAAACCCTGAACTAAGGAAGTGGTGTGAATCACTCGAGAACAGGATGAAGCTCGCCCACATCGAAAAAATAGTAAGTGCACTGCCAAGCTATCTTATCTAAATTCGGCCTCCAAGATTTTCTTTTCAGCACATTAATTATCTTTTCTCATATTACCATTTGGTTCATAGAGGACTCTGTTCTACTTATTTTGAAAACAAAAGATAAGCGGAAAACTACACCAGAGGCAACAAAAATCACTTACCGATCTCTATAGCGTGCATTAGTTAACTAATTACATGCCTAAACAATATCAGCCAATTCCACTTTCCATATCTGAAGACGGACTAATATGAGATTATTATTCTACTCTAAAGGAGATTTCTGGTTGTAAAAAAAAAACAGAGAGAGTACGGGAATTATGTTGCAGTAAAGAAAACTCAAGGTGGGTGTATCCCATGCCATGATAGGTTCAACGACACTGATAACATGTATTCAGCTCTTTGTTCTGTTTTACACGGTTGCGCAGAACTTTTTTTTCAGACAGATTACCCAGCCGTTGAACAGTACTAGAATGCGAGCTAACCAGATGCTGACTTCATCTATTCTGCAGTGGTATTGCTAGTGGACATATGGCAGAGCAGAGTACAAAAGCGTGACATTGATCAACAGAAACGGAGAGGTCAGTTCCTGTTGTGGAAATGCAAGAGCCATCTGAGGATTGAGCGAAGTTCCGGTCTAAGCTGTGGTGCTTATTGTACATATCCTTGACTTAAATTGTTTGTATTCGACGAAGATGATGGCACCGTACTAGCTCGACGACCTCCATCGGGTGGTGGCTTAGAACAGACCATCCCAAACGACTGCATAAAAAAGCTATCGCTTTTGAGACAAACAATTAGATGTCTATGCGGCTTAAATAAATCATGGAAGGACATACCTGGTAAACATATATCCTTGTAGTGGCTGTTTGCTCAGCTCCAACGTCCCAATAGGAGTAATAAACAATAACATTGCATATGGGAATAATTCATCGATCGTAGACAAAACATTCCTGTAGTAGTGCTCAAAATCAAGAAGCAACCGTGTGCGTCACCATGCACGTTCTTGGAGGCTGAAACATGGGAATATATCCCCCACGCAGTTTTCTTCCACCGCTAGTGATGCGTATACGCAGGCATGAAAAAGACACGGAGAAGTATATCCACAGCATGTATGTGCAGATCTGACCACTGAAAATCTACCAAATCACTCTCAAAATCGTCATCACAACCATTGGATCCTAATTAACCTTTGATCTACCTAAAAAAAAATCCCAAATTCCTTCTCCCTCCACCCTTGCCGCGCCAACCAGATCCACTGGTTGTTGGGCTCAGCGCCGACCTTCCGCGGTAGCTCAGACAAAAAGAAGTCCTAAGCTTGTGAGGAGTGTGCCAATATATTACATAAATTGACTCTTTTTTTTACTACTTTAAAAGAAGTTTGCGGTGATAGTTCATCTATCCCTCTTACTCTACCTCCTCTTAAAAAATATCTAACAAAAATAAAAAAACTATATACAAACAAATAAATTACATCTCCCTAAATATTCTCTAACAGAAAAAACAATATACCAATAAATAAATTCTATCTCTCTAAAAATTATCTAATAAAAAATAGGGAAAAATCCTCATATGCCACTAAAAGTTTACCTCATCCCTTATTTGCCACTCAATTTGGGATTTCCCTAAATTCTAGTGGCATATAAGGAATTAATTCTAAAAAATATATAAAATAGCTAAGTAGTTTTGGACACATGTAGGCGTGACGCGGCCGAGCAGGGAAAGGAAGGGCATATGCTGGACATGCCGAGGTAATATGATTGTTTTTTTTATCCGTAACAAAGCACAAGTATTCGGCTAGTTTTTAGGGGGGAAAATTGTTCCAGTGAGTGCTTTTGGGCGCTCCATACGTTTTGTAAACACATAGGTTTCTTTAGATACTGACACTGTCCTCAGGAAGTTTGCTGATAAAACGAACGATGCTTTCTTTGTCTTTTTATTGTATCACAAGTGAAAGAGTGTTTTTACCTTTAGCAATGAAATGTGATACAGGGTGCGAAGTGTCTAGAAAGGTATCTTGGTTAACCGAACCGAAATATTGTAATTAACTAGTTCAATGCCCGTGCGTTGCTACGAAAAACAAAATTGGTAACGAAATATAAAAGTCAAGCAATAAAAGAAAATTTTCCATCTGAGGAAATCAGGGATGTCAGCACCGGCAATGGCTTCATTATATCTCTATTATCATTGGTTAGGGAGGGATTAGGCAAAAGGAAAACCCGAGCAAACGGAAAAAATTCATAACCGCCATATGAGTCACGTTTATTTTTTAGCGGAAAAAATTTGACCGGCTATTTTTAATTACAGGAATTTAAAATTTGAAATTTGTTCTAACAGTCAGTATAACGGCTATATTATCAGTTCTCAGAACTTCTGAATAAATAATACATGCATATCGAGGCAGCTATGTCATAACAGCATTCAGGTTCTTGTGTCATAACTCAACCAAAAATTGGAATAACAATATTTCTCCATGAGTAGTCTGCAAGGTTTTTGCATTAATTTGAGATGAATTGGGCATCACTGAGCTTTTAGCAGCCAACTTCCCAGAAGATCTATATTCTGACACAAAGCTGATTTAGAAAATGCAAAAAGTGTACCAACATTCTGACACAAAGTATGACCGGCCACTGAAGAATTCACAACATTACAGCACATAATTCTTGCAGTTGCAATACTGCATCAGCAAGCGCAAGTCAGCATAAATCTTCCCGGTAGCTCTAGTAACTCTGTTTTTCTTGTACCCTTTATTACTTCCTGCAAAATTAGAGCTGGTTAGAGATAGTTCTCATTGGGAAATCCATAAAGTTGTAAACCCAACCTAGCATACCCGGTGGCAATCAAACTTGTAGACTCAACAAACTGTCTCAAGTCATCACTCCCCTTTTAATTGATTTTACTTACGTTTTCCTTAATTGTTCATAAGTTTGACTAACAGTAGCAATCAAACTCTAGTAGCGTAGCAAACCTGGAACTTCAAGGAGTGTAAAATGGTAAAAGTTTGATGCCGGGCGCCATATATCATAGCATTTTGCAGCAAAAAACATTTTGGAACAAAGAACAAAGAAACTGGCGTTCTGAACTAATCTCCCTCCCCAGGGGTTGAGTCGCCCCTCCCTGACCGGATAACCGCCTTCATCAAACTCCCTGGAGTAAGCTTCTTCCTCCTGCGGCACAAGCATGGAGTGCATACAACCTCTCCGCAATTATACCCCCCGCAAAAAACCAAAAAAAAATCCCAACCCAAAAGTGAGATGATTTCAAACAACAGGCCTACGCCTAGAAACTATCTGCGTCAATTGCTGGTTTCTAGGCGTCGGAATTGCGGGGGCAACAGGAACAGGGACAGGGCTGACCTCTTCTCGGCCTCCTCCTCGGTGGGCGACTTATTCTTCGCGGGAGTCGGCGGGAGGCCGCCGGCAACGTCGTGGGACATGGCCGAAGTTTTCTGGAACAGATGCTCTTGCCCACCGCGATTGCTTTTGTTTGTGCAGCAACAACATCCATAGTCGATCCAGCTTCTCGCTGCTCAAGGGTCTCACCAACACATGCAATGTGACCTTCAAGCCCTGAGCAAGCGCATATGCAACTTTGTCTCCAACAAACTGGCATTCAGGAGAGGGCAGGTAACGATTAGATTCGAACACTTCTTTTTGCTGCATGATGTATTTCATGTGCAAAATAATGTTTTGATATAACCCCGAAATTTATCAAGCTCTACAAAATAATAATATTCAAGTCACTATACTATGTATTGCATCGTTTGCTGTCAATTCAACAAAAAGATTAATTGAAATGGAGATTGAAGGGCTAATTTTTCTGCTGGAAAGAACTTCCTTAATATCTTTTCATTTTCAGTTGGTTTGATGTAGAAAAAGGGAAATGCAGCTGGTTCGTCCCCATGAGCTAAGTTTGGCAAAGGCCTCACAAAGATGTGATCCGGCTCCGCCATAAGTACATAGCTGCAAATGTTTCCGTTACGAAACCAATGAATTTAAATAACTGAGTAAAACAAATCTTCAATGAAGAACAGAAAGACATCTACTTACTCTTCCTTGATGTTAGATTTTTGAAGCCATTGTACAAATGCCCAAGGCCTATTTAAGACGAACCCTGGGTAAAACATCATATGACCAAGAACACATTAGGAATTCATAAATGGTGACAAAAAAGCATTGCAAAATGAACAATTAAGCCTTTACCCGATCTGCGCCTTCAGGGAGGGGGTCAACCACTAAGGTGGGTATCTCATCCATCAAATCATCGGGCTTTCCAGAGTGCAGGATCCACCTGAAGCCGCCCATATCCGACCCAGGCTGATCTCTCATTTCCTTGTACCAGTAGTGCATTATCCGCGACTGCCACTGGCTGTACAGCGCATCAGCGAGATCAGGTGGAGTTTGCTCACCTCACCTCGGCGCGGGCGAGGCCAGATCTCGCCGCCTCCGAGAGAAGATAGAGACGGCCCGCGGAGGGCTAAAATCCGCCGCCGGCAGGGCACCACAAGCGCCGTCTTTGCCTAGTGCTGCCGGCCAAGATCTCCACGCCGCCACCGGGGCCTTCGCGACAGATCCGCTGCTCCCGCATCAGGATGGTGACGGGGCCTTCTTGCGGCGGCGCGAGAATGGCAGGCGGTCGCTAGGCATCCGGAAGAGGCGGCGACGACGGACCAACGGCGCGACATCCATCCGGGTAAGCAGGGAGGAGAGAGGAGGGGCTGCACCATGGCCATGGCTTTTGCTGAAGAAAAGAGGACGAGAAGAGCGGCGGCGCAGTGGGCTGGAAAGGAAGGGGCGGCAGGGGCAGAGTCGGTGTGGAGGGCTTTAGGGTTGGAGCGAAGAGATTGGGGGGCGGGCGGCGCGAGGAGGGAGACGAGGAGGGCGGCGCGGGGTAGTTTGGGATTAGAAATTGTAGAACGGACCGCCACCAACTCAAAATTAGTAGTAGAGATTCGGTCCAATTTTTTATTTTGACTAAAAAAATTGACGTACAGTTTTCACAAACTGAATTATTTGAAAACCAAAATAACAAAAAAAAACGATTGCCCACCCAGTTTGGTCATTCCCGAACGCACGAATCCAACAAACTCTCGGCGAAAATCGAGCTGCTACAACACAATAATCAAGATTCGTCGCCTTCCCCTTCGTCTAGAGCAGTCCGCCTCCTCCCTCTCCCGAAAGAAACTGATTTAGGATAAACAAGTAGAGAAAGGGAGGAGAGAAAAAAGCATTGAATAAGCGTCTCGAGACCAGCGACTCTCTGTCCAAATTGCAGTCTCCATGCGCTGCCTAAAAGAACCGTCCGTAAAATTGTACAGTACAGATAACCGTAAAATAGCATTTCTGATAAAGGCTTGGTGGCATCTCAAAAGAAGAAGAGAAAAAAATCTCTGGTGGTCGTACAAAGTTCAAATGCAACTGAACAAGTCACTTAGGAAATAGCTAGGTTCAATTGTATAGAATAAAATAGATCCACGTATAAAGGCTTGGTGGCATCTCAAAAGAAGAGAGAGAAAAAAAATTCTCTAGTGGCGATGCCCAATAAAATCGAAGAAATATTAAATATGATGGCGTAATTGATAAAGATCAATAATCAGTGATGTGTAACTTTATTGATTAAGATCAAATTATAAAGATTCTAAATTACAGAGACTACTCCTAATTGACGAAAAATAGATTAAAGTAATGTGAGTTTTTTTTATTGGATTGTGTTGTTTTTTCATTTGCCCTTGACCATCTTTTATAACTATCGACCGATCATATGCTTCTCTAATACGCTAGAAAACACAATCCGTATTGGCCTTAATTCGAACGGCTTCTCCTAAAATATCGATCATAACCAAAATATTGGGCATCTTTTAATATCAGATATCGTCTACAATATCTCAATTCCTAGCTTGACAATTTTGACTATCCTTGCCAAATCTTGGTGCAAAAACAGGCATCTTGAAGTCTAGAATGCACCGTCTTGAATTCTGGATCTGTTGGTTTGATATTATCTTTTGCTAGACAATTGACACAATCCAAAACATGACAGAACTTCTTACTAATTGTTTCAGTTGACCTCTCAAAATGGTTTTCAACTTGTCTAAATGATTGTGGACCACCAATAATCCATAAAAACATTCCAAATATTCAACATAACTCATAGATGTAGTTGACTTTAAGCCATAATTTGACACCAACAAGTCATGGAGTCTATCAAAAACAAGCTTATTCATCCTAAATATTTTTGTAGCAATCTCTTGGATGATTCAAGGTATTAATAACCCATTGATAACCATAGATAAGTTATTCTTTCTTCCTAGATTTGTTAAGTAGGTGTCACTATTAACTGTTGAAGCCTAGATTGGTGTCTACTTACAATCTCAAATATTTCATCATCATCATTATCATCACTTAATCCATTGTCAGAACTACCACTTGAACTCATCTACAAACAAACACAATAATAGTTACATGCTGACAATAACAATGATCAAACAACGATTCTGAAGTGCAATCTCAAGGTTCAAATAGTACAGCACAATTGCAATCTCAAGGTTCAAGCATCAATACATAAATTCAGTAACAATATTCAAGCAACAATTCATAAAGGTATACTACTTTTTTCTATCTTCATAACATCACTTCAACCAGTTGAACCTTCCTTCATTAGTTTTAAAAGTGATAAATATTGCATGATTTTCAGCTTTGACAAAAAAATTTGTAGCCATGTAATGCTCATCACTTTCTTTTTGAGCACCAGATTGCATAACCAGATCCATCACTTCCTTAATGGCTTCAATAGTCAAATCACCTTGCAATGCTCTTTAGGTTACTGAACTAGAACTTTGCATATTTTTCAACATGCCTTTCATTACCCTAGCCATAGGATTCTTCTTTTGCTTCTTCAGGCTAGCGGTAGTGGTACAAGGCTTTCTCTTCAATTGCCTGCCACTCTCATTGTTGGTATTTTTTTTTCCTCCATGCCTACATCAGCAAATTCAGCCTCACAGTCCATATTAATGGCATTATGTTCTACTCTTTCACCAGGAATGTAAGTTGAAGAACCAGAGACATGGCTTTTCTCAAACATCTTTGACCCCCACGAAGCTTCTTCCATTCTGTATGTCCCTGAAAACCATTCAAGATAATATTAGTGTAAGCTTCATAAATAATAAAATAAAATGGATGCATACAAATTCAGTACCTTTGTGTTCTTTGCCCACCATTCGTCGTTCGCCACAACTGTTCCTTTTTCCCTATCCCACCTAAGTCCAGTGGCACGATTAATAGATACCTAGAAGTTGTACAATGCCTTCAATGAATCCCATTGGTTTTTAAGTTGTTGTTTCTTGTAATCCTTCCCTGTTTTAGAGAAGAACTTTTCAGCTAAGTTTTCGTACCCTTTGGTAGTCAAAGTTTTAAGAGGCCTATTACCAGCATCTATCTCTTCCACACAAATAGTGCAAAACACCCTAGTTTGAAAGGTATCCCAATTGGCTTTGATAATAATCTTGTCCTCCATCTAATTTTCAACAAGTAATATTTAGATAAAGCAAGGGTGACCTCCCAATAAATGAGTTCATCTAATCTGCTTGCTAATGAGTTCTAGCTAAAAACATCTTAGCTTTGCATTTCTCAAAGGTCATCCAATGTTAAAAGCATGGAAGATATAATAGCAACATATATACACTATTTCCAAATGAGGGGATAATAAAGATCAAATAGAATACTATAATTGCAGTTTCTGATCGTAACAAATAGAATGAAGGGATAATAAAAACTCAGGTTGGTAACAAAATGAAATATAAGAAAAGCTGATTATTCAATGCTGCCACCAGTTGCATACTTGCATTACTATATGTGATATCAGAGCCGTACTAAAAGAACTTTAAGTCTGAAATGGGCAAAAGGCATGTTGCCTGGTTTGCAGATGTTTTGGCCAGTACTAGCTCTTAAAGCTTAATCAAACAGTCACAATAGCTAACCCCTCACAAGGCTAGCGATCACATTGAAAGTAAGGGAGGACGAGGATGAGTTGGAAACAACGAAACACTTTCCAATCAATCAAACCTTGTGGAGAGAAAGAGGGAAACCAAAGTTATTCATAGGAAATTGTTTAGTAGAGATGACTTGTTGGAAATCTAGGTATTATTTTAATTGCAGATTTGAATATTAAACATAATCCCAAAATAATCAAACACAACAGGCTAGACAGAAGATACCACATATTTCTGAAAAGTAGATCTAGAAATGTTGTGTGCGAGATGAACAGAGGGAAATATGAAAATTCTTACGATGAGCTTGATGACGCAAAGGAAGCGGTAGCAGAAATGACCGCCGTGAGGAAGTAGTCGGCGTCGTGGATCGTGGAAGTAGTCGACGTCGTGGATCGTCCAATAGCTAAAGCACGGCGGTCGCGCCTTGATTGCGCTGCCCGAAACCTTATTACCGCCCCATGCGAGGTTCTCGCAGCGGCAACGGTTGAGATCCCTCTCCTTGCCTCGCGGTGCACGCCGAGAGGAAGGTCGGTGAAGAACAAGTGCAGCGCGAAGACACAACACAAGTCACAGTGTATGAACGCGAGCGCAATAGACAAAAAGTCCCATCTGTCTGGACGTCTCCAGATTTTATAGCCTCGCACCAGTAACGGTCAATAAATTGACCGTTACAGCACCATAATACGCTAGTAACCGCACTGCATTCAAATAGCCGTTTCTGTTAGAAACTGACGCCATTACGCTGTTTGAATGCTTAGTTAATGACCCAGTAATGTAGAGAAACCGAAGATTAAAAAGGGTTTAAACGTGCCAGGAATTTAATCCACGGCACGGCGACGTCGCAAGTCACAAGTCACGCGGGAAAAACACGCGGAAATACGCGGTAATTCGCGAAATACGCGCGCGCGCGTGCGTGTGACTTTAGCCGTGCTCCTCACCCTCCATACGCCTCATTACAAGGCATGGTGGGAGCTCTCCCTTTTAAACTGGTGTTCTCCTCTCTCAACTAGCAATATGGTACTAATCTTTGTAGCTTTGGCATTAGAGATAAATGGGCCACTTGGGCCTCATTTCTAACAATCCCCCACCAATGCCGAAGCAAACAAAGACTCAAAAGTTTGATCACTGTGCTGAATCTTTGTTTAATATATCAGTGTTTCGGTGTAAGTCCCATACGGGTTGAACTTTCACCTAGAATTACGAGATCCATCCTCCCACAGCTAATGAATGGACTAAGCCTTGAATTCACAGCTTTGCGTGGTTAGATTTCACCCGAAATCTTAACTGATACTAGGCTGCCAAAGAACTTCACCTCAACGGAGCGTTAAATGGTCATGCTCCCTAATCTTCTCATGAGCTTTCTTGAGAATGCCCCTTTCTCGTGAACTGCGACCTCACAGTTAGGCTCAAGTAGGTGTATTCATTTTAGGTATCCTGTAGGCTGATACCTTTTCCTCTCATTAGGACACTAGAATACATTAAGGTTTTAAACCACCTTCCATACAGATTGAGAGTACTCGAACATGGGTAGATTTAGTGTACTCTCTTGTTACAACCACAACTTGTTTTTCCCATTACCTAATTCACGGGATCTCCGATCAAAAGGATGGGTTACAATTGTGAAGTAACTCAAATGGGCCTCATTCCCATGTCTTTCGACGCAATAGAAATCGCATTTCTTGTTAGCCCCTTTGTAAAAGGGTCTCGATTTTTCTCGGTCGTATATAATTGATGACTATCACTCCGGAGCATCTCAATTTTCCGATTTAAGCCTACGTTTCACATGTCTGGAGGACTTCATATTATCCTTAGTACTCATAACCTTGATCAACACTGTTTGGTTATCGCAGTACATTAGGATCGCCGGGATTGGTTTCTCAACCAATGGCAAGTCCAACAGAAGCTCTCTTAGCCATTCAGCCTCAACAGTGGCTGTGTCTAGTGCTACAAGCTCAGCTTCCATGGTTGACCGCGTCAATATAGTCTGTTTACATGACCTCCATGAAACTGCAGCACCCGCTAATGTAAACACATAGCCACTAGTAGCTTTGATCTCATCTGCATCAGAGATCCAATTTGAATCACTATACCCTTCTAATACCGGAGGGTATCCAGTATAGTGAATTCCATAAGAGGTAGTACCTCTTAGATAGCGCAACACTCTCTCAAGAGCCTCCCAATGATCATCTCCCGGATTCGATGTAAACCGGCTTAATTTGCTCACAGCAAATGAGATGTCAAGTCTCGTTACACCGACTAAATACATAAGGGACCCAATTATTTGTGAATATCTTAATTGATCTTTCCTAATTCATTATTTTTGCGAGTTTTACACTTGCATCATAGGGAGTTGGGGCTATTTTGCAGCTTCTCAAAGCCATCTGCCTCACCCATGTCTTTCATATCAAAACAACTAGATAAGAAAGACTTGACCTCGTCAATGATAGCGATGTTGGTCCCAAATATAAGTATGTCATCAACATACAAACACAAGATTACTCCTTGACCCCCACCATAGCGATAATAAACACATTTATCCGCCTCATTCACAAAGAAAACCAAGCAGATGTCAAAGTTTTATCAAACTTTTCGTGCCATTGTTTAGGTGCTTGCTTTAAGCCATACAAGGATTTTAATAATTTGCACACTTTATTTTCTGTCCGATGTCGCATAACCATCTGGTTGCTCCATATAGATTTCTTCCTCCAACTCTCCATTAAGGAAAGCTGTCTTTACATCCATTTGATGGATGTATAGACCATAGGAAGCTGCTAATGCAATGAGCACTCTAATGGTGGTTAATCTGGCAACAGGAGAATAAGTATCAAAATAATCCTCTCCTTCTTTCTGGGTATAACCCTTGGCTACAAGTCTTGCCTTATACTTATCAACAGTACCATCAGGCCTCATTTTCTTTTTAAAGATCCACTTACATCCAACCGGGTTTGCACCCAGTAGGAAGTTCAGCTATCTCCCATGTTCCATTAGCCATGATGGAATCCATCTCACATCTGAATGACCTCTTTCCAATACTCTGCATCAGGTGATGCATAAGCCTCTGAAAGAGTTTTTGGCACATCGTCCACAAGGTATACAATAAAGTCATCACCAAAGGTTTTCTCAACCCTTTGTCTTTTGCTCCTGCGAGGAGCCTCATTTGTGACAATATTGTTATCCTCCTCAGGGATATCACAAGCTGGTTCAACAATATTTGGTAATTCAGAGGAAGATGGAGGATCAGAAGAAGTTTTAGAATTTTCATTAAATCCTTCTACTCTCATAGGATAAATATTCTCAAAGAAAGAAGCATCTCTAGATTCCATTATTGTGTTAGCAATAATCTCAGGGGAATCTGATTTTACTACTAAAAATCTATAGGCCGTACTGTTATGTGCATATCCTAGAAAAATGCAATCAACTGTTTTAGGTCCAAGCTTTCTCTTTTTCTGCAATGGTATATTGACTTTTGCCAAACACCCCATGTTCATGAAAAAGTTGATATTTGGTTTTCTCCCCTTCCATCCCTCATACGGAGTAATCTCACTTCTTTTAGTAATTACTCTGTTGAGGACAAAGTTTGCTGTTAAGATAGCTTCCCCCCACCATGACTTAGGCATACCGGCACTCTCTAACATGGCATTCACCAAGTCTGTTAGTGTCCGGTTTTTCCTCTCAGCCACCCCATTAGATTGAGGTGAGTATGGTGGTGTCACTTCATGGATTATACCATGCTCAGCACAATATTGGGAGAATTCCTGAGAGATATACTCTCCTCCACGATCAGACCTTAACCTTTTAATTTTCTTTTCTAGTTGGTTCTCAACCTCGACCTTATAAATTTTAAAGTAGTTTAAAGCTTCATCCTTTGTTTTCAAAGAAATACACATAACAATAACGTGTTGCATCATCTATGAAAGTTAGAAAATATCTTTTGCCTCCTTTTGTCAACAATCCATTCATCTCACACAAGTCAGAATGGACAAGATCTAATGGTGCCAAATTCCTTTCTTCCTCTAACCCTTTAAAGGGTTTCCGAGGTTGTTTTGCTTGCACGCAAGATTGGCACTTTGATCCTTTGACAATATCACATTTTGGAATTATTTCAAATCTGGACATTCGAGCAATGGTATCATAACCAATATGACATAAACGAGAATGCCAAACATTGGACTCACAATTATTAACTTGAGTAGCAACATTTAAATTTAAACAAGACTCTAGTACACTTAAGCGGAACAGGCCTCCGCTCTCATAACCTTTTCCAACAAAGTTTCCAAACTTGGACATTACAACTTTATTAGACTCAAATACTAGCTTATAACCATCTCGACATAATAGGGAACCACTGACAAGGTTCTTATTTATTGTTGGCACATGCTGCACGTTTCTCAAGCGGACAGTCTTTCCTGAAGTGAGCTTCAGTTCTACCGTGCCAACACCACGCACAAAAGCATGCGACCCGTTCCCCATTAGGACGGAGGAAGCCCCTGCTGCCTGGTAAGAAGAAAATAAAGATATGTCAGAACATACGTGAACATTTGCACCCGTATCAACCCACCAATCAGTGGATTGACATGCTGAAAAAACAACAGGAGAATTACCATACCCTCCTGAAGTAGTTCCCTCACTTATGGTCACGTTGGCAATTTTCTTGCCTTGCTCATTTGGCTTTTTTCTTGCGGAAGCAGCAGGTCTTTAGCCATGTGACCATCTTTTCCGCACACAAAACAGTAATGTTCTTCATATCTTTCTTCTCAAATTTCTTCTTCTTGAAGCTGGTATTTTATTTGGTTTCAAGCCTTTGTTGTTGTTGCCACTCTTCTTCTCAATCACATTTGCGTTGTTTGGTTCACGAGAAGAAGTTTTGGTGCATCTTTGGCTCGGCTTTTTCTTCCACATCGAGGGCAGAATGAGATCTTCAATAGAAATCTCTTCCTCTTGTGTTTGAGACCGATGGCAAAATTCCTCCAAGATGGGGAAGTTTAGCCACAATGCCCGACCACAAATTTTGCAGGTAAAGCACATCCCAAATGTGCAATCTCGCCCACTAGTAGCTGAAAGTCATGCGCTTGAGCAACAATCGATTTAGACTCATCCATAGTAAAATCGAATAGTTGCTCGCACGTATACAACCAGCGACCAGCCTCAGCTTCTGCATATTTTTGTTCAAGAGCCAACCACAACTCAGTGGCAGATGTGTAACTCATATACACATCATATAACTGATCTGCCAAGATGGTCAGAATGCAGCCCAATGCGGTGTTATTCGCATTCTCATACTGCGCATTCTCCTCATCCGTAAGCGGGTATTGAGGGAAAATCACCCACCACATACCCAGAGACATGAGCCAAAACTTGGCTCTAGTCTGCCACCTACGGAAGTTCTGACCATTGAACCTCTCAGGTTTCATGGCATCACTTGCACCAGCCATTGCTGAATCACAATCACAAAAATAATACCAATAAGGTTTCTGGAATGTTGGAAATCTAGGTATTATTTTAATTGCAGATTTGAATATTAAACATAATCCCAAAATAATCAAACACAACAGGCTAGACAGAAGATACCACATATTTCTGAAAAGTAGATCTAGAAATGTTGTGTACGAGATGAACAGAGGGGAAATATGAAAATTCTTACGATGAGCTTGATGACGCAAAGGAAGCGGCATGAAACGACCGGCCGTGAGGAAGTAGTCGACGTCGTGGATCGTGGAAGTAGTCGGCGTCGTGGATCGTCCAATAGCTAGAACGAGCGGTCGCGCGATTCGCTGCCGAAACCTTATTGCCGCCCGTGCGGTGTTCTCGCAGCGGCAGCGGTTCGAGATCCCGCTCTCCTTGCCTCGCGGTGCACGCCGAGAGGAAGGTCGATGAAGAACAAGTGCAGCGCGAAGACACAACACAAGTCACGGATGTATGAGCGCGGCGCAATAGACAAAAAGTCCCATCCGTCGGGCGTCTCAGATTTTATAGCCTCGCACGATAACGGTCAATAAATTGACCGTTACAGCACCATAATACGCTAGTAACCGCACTGCATTCAAATAGCCGTTTCTGTTAGAAACTGACGCCATTACGCTGTTTGAATGCTTAGTTAATGACCCAGTAATGTAGAGAAACCGAAGATTAAAAAGGGTTTAAACGTGCCAGGAATTTAATCCACGGCACGGCGACGTCGCAAGTCACAAGTCACAAGTCACGCGGGAAAAACACGCGGAAATACGCGGTAATTCGCGAAATACGCGCGCGCGCGTGCGTGTGACTTTAGCCGTGCTCCTCACCCTCCATACGCCTCATTACAAGGCATGGTGGGAGCTCTCCCTTTTAAACTGGTGTTCTCCTCTCTGAACTAGCAATATGGTACTAATCTTTGTAGCTTTGGCATTAGAGATAAATGGGCCACTTGGGCCTCATTTCTAACATGACTTTGGTGCTTATTTGTGCTCTCTTATTTTACATTGTGCCAGATGTTGCAAGAGCTGGTCCAATGGTGGAATATGAGAGGAGAATGTCATCAGGAGAGCTTGTAGATGGCGATAGCTTTCAGGTTGTTGAACTGGTCCTGACCAATGTTTTTCTTGGATGACTCCGTTCAATGCTTTATTTAATTAGTATTTCTTTATCTTTTTACTGATTGATACAGCTTGACACGATTAAAGGATTACAAAGGCTCTATGAAGAGCTAGCTAGCTGATCGAGGATGAAGAACCCTGCCAGCTGGATAGATACCAATCTTCTGAGAAATGTGGAAGGCAAGCGCAGTTTGACGGCACTGTCCTCAGAAAGTTTGCTGATAAAACGAATGATGCTTCCTTTGTCTTTTTATTGTATCACAAGTGAAAGAGTGTTCTTACCTGTAGTAATGAAATGTGATACAGGGTGTGAAGTGTCTGGAAAGGGTATCTTGGCTAACTGAACAAAATAATTTTGTTAATTTGGTTCAGCTTTTTACATTGACTAAAAAATCGACGTACAGTTTTCACAAACTGAATTATTTGAAAACCGAAATAAGAAAAAAAAACCAATTGCTCACCCCAGTTTGGTCATTCCCAAACACACGAATCCAACAAACTCTCAGCGAAAATCGAGCTGCTACAACACAAGAATCAAGATTCGCCGCCTTTCTTTCGCTTAGAGCAGTCCGCCTTCTTCGCCTCGAAAGAAATTGATTTAGGATAAACGAGTCGAGAGAGAAGAGAGAAAAGGGCAATCGAATACGCATCTCGAGACCAACAAAAATTTTCCTGGCTATTCCAACGCCATTGACATACAGAAAAGATACTGTTGAAGAGAAATAGATGTAAATATATTTATATTGGCCATATGAAAATAACACCAAATGAATTTTTTGAAAGCAAACACTGTTAATTATGTAATGACAATTTTACTGGTTCTTACTAACATTACTATTGTGAAAATGATGGCCAAAGTCTCAACTTTGAAAGGAGTAGACGAAAGTCACGAGGCTAGCAATCACATTGAAGTACGGGAGGACGCGGATGAGTTGGAAACAACGAAACACTTTCCAATCAATCAAACCTTTGGAGAGAAAGAGGGGATACCGAAGCTGTTGATAGAAATTGTTTAGTAGAGATGACTTTGGTGCTTATTTGTGCTCTCTTATGTTACTTTTACCATCATCGGTCGACATTAAGATGGCATGCTATTCTTGGTTACTCCATATTAGCCTATCAGGGTCCTATTAGGGGCTTATGTAGGATTGGATGGCGTCAATCAGAGAGGAGGTGAATGATTGCGTGGAAGCTAAATTAAATTTTATGATTTTGACACACCCCAAATCGAACTCAAATTGCTTGATTCGGATTCAACAAAACCTTATTGTGCCGGACCAAACTTTTACATGCACGGCGGACCAAATTTCGCGCCGGACCAAATTTTTATGTGTACGCCGGACCAAACTTCGCACTGGACAGAGAGTTTCACGTGTACGCGGGACCAAAATTCTACTGTAGCAAAACCAAAACAATTCACGCCGGACCAAATGAGACAGATTGACACACATTCACTAAAACTAAGATTCCCGAAGATCCAACCGTTGGATGGATGTGAAATTTTAACTGAAAAATCTAGATTCGAATATGAAGCTAACACAAAAAGAATCAACTCGATCAGATCTCTGGATCTCAAGATATTACTTTCGAAAAATAATGCTTTTGCAGTAGACTGAACTCTCTGGACGAGAATTGATCAGCAACGCCAGACCGATGAAAAATGTTGACGACGGACAAAAACTTCAAAACCACGTTGCATGCATGCAGCCTTCAAGCAAAAGCAACTCTAAATTATCTAGTTGTCTGGTCTTCAAGCACAGCCGCCGAAATAAAACACAAGAGACATGGCTGCAAGAAAGATTCTTTATTTCGCTTTGATCCGGTTAAAGTACTCTACAACAAAATAGTACAAACCCTAATTCATGGCGCTTGATAAACAGAAGACACCTCCCCCTATTTATACAGAGCAAACTCAGAGAGATTGAATACAACTCCACTTCCAACATGGAAAGAGTTCATATTCATGTCAATCTGGCCCAACATGGCCAAAAACAACTCTTGCACATGTACAACCCACACCGTGGACAGAATCACAGTAGAACTTCCTGTTCCACGCCTTCATCACTTTATGCGCCCAAGCTAGAGCATGACCATCCATGACATCTCCCGACCGACTCCGACCTCGGAAATCCCATCCTAGTTTCGGTCCCTCGTCACACACTACGATCATCTCCTCGCTTCACTGCGCATCAAAGACAAAGAAAACATCTTTCGGAAACAAGTTCATCCTAACTTGATCCACATTAGCTTTATTAACTCTTTTTACCACTTATTCATCACATCAAAATCTCACTAATTGTTCATCACAAATATATCATATACCATGATCTTACAATCTCCCCCTTGAACACATTGGCAACACCTCTAAAAAGCATAAAACATATATGATAAAAGTAAAGTGTAAAAAGCACAACTCGGCTCAAAAACACAAAGTGAAAAGAAACATCATCTCCTTTTAAAAAGAAGAAAAATTTCACCCACTTTGACAATGAAAGCATTTTCTCTTCTCCCCTGAATGTATGCTTTACTATTTCTCCCCTTTGACAATGATTTCATCAAGGAAAACAAATGAATGCCAAGACAAGAAAAAATGAGATCACTTGATCATATAACCTTATAGATCACATAATAAGCATAATACATGAACTTAATATAATTTAACAAGTTAGAGTGACATGCATCTCAACCTCAATTCAATCAACTATAGCCAAGTACTAAGCAAAATCTCAGCAGAAAAATAAGGCCAAAAAATAAAGCAGCTAACAACTTAGGGCAAGCAAGTAGTTTCAACTCCAATCTAGTAAATCAATTTAATCTTTATAACAATAAACTGCATGTGGCATACTTGAAGCATACTTCTTTTATTTTCTATGAATGGCATGCTTGAAGCATACATCTTATCTTTTAGGGAATGGCATGCTTGAAGCATACATCTTGAAGCTTTTGCATATTTTGATAATTTTAACAAGCTTTTTCTTGCAGATTTGAGCAATTTTTTACTTATTCCTTTTCTTTTATTGTAAACATGCAAAGTGATTAAATGATCTATGAAAGAGTAAAGCTGAAAACACATATGCTTCATAGCCCAAATTTGTCAAGAAGATTCATTATCAAGCCTATAGAAGCAAGATATCACAAGATATTAGCTATAGACAATCAAACCAAGGAATTCCGCAATGTCACTTTTAGTTCAAGTGAAGCAATTTAGATTATCATATATAAGCTCAATTATATAACATATAAAGAAATATGATAAAGCAAACTCATCAAGTAAAAGACTTGGCATGGAAACTCCCCCTCAAAACAAGCTCATGGGATGCACAACTCCCAACTCTCCTCTCAAAAAAGCAAATCGAGAAGCATCAAGTGGTTTTGTGAAAATATCAGCAGTTTGCAAATCAGAATCAACAAAATGCAACACAATATCTCCCTTTTCCACATGATCTCGAAGGAAATGATAGCGAACATCAATATGCTTTGTTCGAGAATGTTGCACTGGATTTTTAGCAATATTAATAGCACTAGTGTTATCACAGAAAAGTGGAACACTATCTAAAATTAATCCAAAATCCTTTAAAGTTGATATCATCCAAAGCACTTGTGCACAACATGCAGCAGCAGCAACATATTCAGATTCAGCAGTTGAAAGAGCAACAAAAACTTATTTTTTAGATGACCAAGCAACTAAAGATGAACCAATAAAATGACATGTTCCAGAGGTTCTTTTCCTATTAATTCTACAACCCGCAAAATCAGCATCAGAATAGGCTCTAAGTGATAAACATGATGATGAAGAGTACCATAAGCCAAACTCTAAAGTGGATTGTAAATAACGAAGAATTCGTTTTACCGCTTGTCGATGAGAGGCATGTGGGGAAGCTTGAAAACGAGCACACAAACACACCGCAAAGTGTATATCCGGCCTTGAAGCAGTGAGATAAAGAAGCGATCCAATCATGCTTCGGTACTCCTTTTGATCAACCGGTTCTCCTTCTTCATCCGGATCCAAAATAGTTGTTGTACCAATTGGTGTGGAAATTGGTTTGCTTGTTTCCATCTCAAAACATCGAAGGAGATCTTTTGTGTACTTCGTTTGATGGATAAAAATACCTTGCCTTGTTTGCTTGACTTGTAAGCCCAAAAAGTATGTGATCTCACCCATCATACTCATCTCAAATTCCCTGCTCATAGTGTCTGAAAACTTGGCAACAAGAGCATGAGAGGTACCTCCAAAGATGATATCATCCACATAAATCAACAGTAATAGATCATTTTCATGCTTGAGTGTAAACAAGGTTTTATCAACTTTGCCCATTTCAAAATCATTTTTCAGCAAATATGATTTAAGTCGATCATACCAAGCCCGAGGAGCTTGTTTTAAACCATATAAAACTTTGGATAACTTAAAAACATGGTCTGGGTATTTTGGATTTTCAAATCCAGGAGGTTGTTTGATATAAACTTCTTCAGAAATATAGTCATTTAGAAAAGCACTTTTGACGTCCATTTGATACAATCTAAAACCTTTAGATGCAAAGAAAAGCCAACAAAATTCTAATAGCTTCAAGCCTAGCAACAGTACAAAAGTTTCATCAAAATCAAGTCCTTCAATTTGAGTAAAACCTTGAGCAACCAACCTAGCTTTATTTCTTACAATAACCCCATCTTGACTTTGTTTATTCTTAAAAACCCATTTAGTTCCAATAATATTATGACCTAAAGGAGGTGGAACTAAAACCCAAACCTTATTACGCTCAAAATTCTCAAGTTCCTCATGCATGGCATTAATCCAAGACTCATCAGATAAAGCGTGACTTACATCTTGAGGTTCAAATGATGCAACAAAAGCAGTATGAGCATATGAGGCATCAGTGTTGTACCTGTTTCGAAACACACGCACATTTAACTCACCAATCATCTGTCCAGGAGGATGTCTACGTTGTATGTGCATTGGTGCAGAAACTTCTGGAGTTGCCTCATGTACATCACCATGTGAGGATGCTGTAGTTGTTGGAGGAATTTCAGAAGACGCAAGCAAATTTTCTTCCTGTGGCCGGTCTGACTAGACTGGGTCGCCGGCTTAGTCACCACTGTAGCATCCCAAAAATTTAATAAAGTGAAAATGAATAATTTAAATTTGAATATTATTGTTTCTGAGTTTCCTTGACATTATTGGTTTTATTTGGATTTCCTTTGGAGTTTTGCATTGCATGAAAAATCAAATAAAGAGAATTAATGAATGGATAATGGTAAAAAGGCAAAAATGTAAAAAGTAAAAATTTAGAAAATTTCCATGAGAACCCTGATCATTCAATTAAATCATTTTAGCCAGCAATTGAAATTTTACACATACAATAATGAAGAGATAAAATGAAAAGATAACTTTTAAATCGAAATAATGTATTGTCAGAATTTACATAAAATATTGGAATCACAAATGGAGCTGAAAAAATTTACAGAAGCATTCTTAGCTCAAATCCTTTTGAAAAACAAAATTTGAAAAATAATAGTCTTCATTTGATCTCAAATAAAAATCAAAGCCAGAGGCTAGAAATTCAACTGGTCACTATGGAAAGAATATTAGTAATTTCTCAGTAACTCATTTTAATCTCAAAATTTTACCAGACGTCAAAATATATCCAAAGACCTTGGTCGAAAAGTTTCACAATTTTCTACCTCTAGTTGACCACCAACGAAATCAGAGAAAAGGAGAAATTGACCCCAATCACCCTGTTTTTCTTTGATCACTCACTGCCATGTGGGCCATCCGTTGCTACTCTGTTCCGTTGACGCACTGTTGAAGCTCCCAGTCACTGACAGTGGTCCCAGGTCCCTGCTGCCGAACGCATCGTCCTCAACCCCGTTTGGTCCACTCGTAAGGAAGTTTCCCGAACCCTGAGTGGAGCGAAGCCAGCGATCACTGCCACGAATCCCACTCAATTCCTTGCGATTCTTGGCTATAAACCGCACCCCAAGGACCTCCTCTTCATTCCCCCTCCACTCCTTCTTCCTTCTCCTCAAGCTAGCACATGAAACTCCCCTGCATTTCCGCCATTTCCAGAAGCTCTGAGCCCGGGGCGCGAAGGAAAATCCAAGCAAGAGAACCAACCATTCCCAAATCCCCTTGCGCTGGAGCATCACCAAGCCTCAAGCATTGAAAGCCCTCAAAAACATCTAGCCTTCTCCATGCGAAAAGTGGCTGCCGCCGTGAGCCTCTTCTTCCCCAAGGCCGGCCGCCGTGGGCGGAGCAATCCGGTGAGTTTCCACCCCGATCAACCCCGAAAACGGAACCACTAGTGTCCCTTGATGCTTAATGTACCACCGATTTCACCTCTAATGCCCTTGTTTGCTTCCTCCACCGTCCGCCATTGAGCCGCCAAGACTCTCATTGCAAGACCTCTCTGCTGCTTCTCCGAGCGAATCAACTCCACTCCCGAGAGCGCCTCGCCGAGAGGAATCTCCTGGTGCCGTCGCCATCGCCGGAAAGTCGCCGGAAGTCCGTCGCCGGTGAAGCCCTAGGCCATCCCCTGTTCTGCCTCTCTGCCGACCGGGGCCCAACCATCAGTGGCGCAAGGAAGACTGCTGTTCAAGCGGTAAAAGATGTTTCCTGGGCTAGAAGGCGTATTCTTCAATTTCCAGTAAATTTCCTGGCGGAATATAGTTAACCATTTATAGCTTGTGCATGTTAGTTAGAAACCAAAGTGAAATAAATTTTGTATAATCATCTAAAATCGAAAGAATCTAAATATGCAAAAAGATTTAATTTTTGGAGTCTGTGATTGTTATTCAAATTAAACTTTGATTTTGGTGCTAATATGATTTTAATGAGAATTTGTGTATAATAAGTAATGAAATGGTGAAATAAATATTAATGTGATGCTAGGATCAGAATGTGTTCAAATATATGAAAATATTCAATTCTTGAATCACGTAACAATCATTTAAACTTAAAATGGGATAAACACACTATTATGGTCATTATTGCACATATGGAAAAATATAACTTTTATAACTATAAAATAAGTTCTTGTGTCTCTGGAATCATAATAAACTCAAATATGTGAAATCATCGATGTTCAACTCAATTTAAATTATTTGCTTCATAATCATTAATTAACCCTGTTATGGCCATTAACAAAATAATAGCATAATGGCTCACAAAATGATATGGCAAATAGCATCAAGTTCCTAAAAACAGTGAGGACATATGTATGTGAAAATAATTGGAATGAAGTTTAACTTGAATTCTTTTATCATAAAGAAATGTTAAATGTAACAATGATCAAATGGGTAATCTATTGCAATTAAAGCTAAAATAATGCCAAACCAACTTTAAAACATTTCTAGGATGATATTCTGTTAAAGCTTGAAAAATGAATCCAGAATCATGTATAGGTTAGTTGGAAATCAAGTTTTAAACTTGGCCGATTTAAGGTTTCGAATATGATCATTTAGGCTATTTCAGCGATAGATAAAATCACTCGTTTAAATACCAAAATCAGTAAAACTAGTTTAGTAACACTCTACAAAGTTTGTACTACCATATTCCACAAAAACATCTTAATTTCAGTATGCTTCCCATTTAAATCAAGCTAGCTGAAAACCCTTAAGCGTTAATCTTTCATTTCCCCTTTCTTACCGATTTTGAATAGTCTTTAAGTATAGCATGAACCATTTTAGCGATAAGATTATAGTCTCGCCCAAAATCCTAAAACTTATGGAACTAGTTTAGTAGTGTTCTTCAAAGTGTAGACTACCCTATTATAAAAAGATAATCTCATTTTGCTAAGGTTTACATATTAATCTTAATAGCTTAATGACCCTAAATAATCACATTTCTTTAGGCCGTAATATGAATAAACGAATTGTGGTTTCAATAAGGAAACCTGTAGTTAAGTTATTTGTATCACCAGAACCTTCTCAAATATCGTGTAAATTAGTCCAGTAGCCTAAATCAGAAGATCTAACCAGCGCAAAGCTAATTCTAAGCGAAATCAATTAAAGATAAAGAACTATTTAGTCATAATCCAACATGATCATTTAAGCCTTTTCATTAACTCGCAAAGCAACTCATCTAAATCTAAATATAGTACAGAACAGCTTAGAAATGATCTTTAGATTATGATCTGCGATAATCTAAGGAAATATTCTTATTTCGTCTTGCTTTGAATCAAATCCTAATAAAGCAAAACCCTTAAGTAATAAGAATTGGCGTAAACTCATATCATGAATAGTAAATCAATGAAACTTGCAACAAATGATTAATTCTATTAATCTTAACCAATTTTAGCATCTTGAATTCATAAAATAAGATTAATAAATTCATATAAAGCAATCCTCGTTTCTTGTACGAGTTTTATTTGTTCTTTCTATCTCGCTTTCTTTGCCCTTATTGAAGTTAGTATTTTCTTTGTATTTTCCGCTGATCGACGGTAGAACCCGACGCCTCTATCTTCTTCATCGTTGTCGTCAGCCGCAATCCTCGTCTTCGTCGTAATCGGTGATTAAGCAAGGCAAGCATCCTTTGACCATATTGATCCCAGTATTTTATATTCCTTTTGTGCATCAAATTGTTTCATGCATGCGTTTATTTTATGTAAATTGCTATTTTGTGGATTTGGTAGATATACCTGTTGTCACATGAAACTCCTTGATGATTATGGAAATGTGAACCTTCATATCCATAGAATAGGGTTAGACATCTCTTAATGTCATCTTGGGTATATACGATCATATTAACCTACTTAGCCATGCTTTAGTATTTGAGGAGCAGATGATCATGATTAAAATTGTTTCTGAACTGTTTTATATGGAGCTTGAATGGTCCTTTTTGGGAAAATGGTTGCTGGTACTTTGATTAAAAACCCAAAAATAAAACTATGCTTTGATGCGGGCGATTATTGGCAATAGCCGGATGTGCGAAAGGAATTGCACGTAGTGTAGGGTGAAGTGTCGCCCGTGTCGGATTAAGGACCGAGCAATGGGACGCTATTGATCCAAGATTTCCGTGCAACCACAAGGGTGAGAATGGGGTAGCCTTAGCCTATTAAGTTATTTAGACTTGACTTTGTTCATTGGTAGGCGGGAGATAGCACAAGCATTCCCGTTTGGTCTGCTTGGACGGGTTTCCACCCATGCAACGGTGTACGCCCTGCCATGTTTAGAAACGTTGTGTTGTGTGTGAATGTGGATCCACGGCTTGGGTGTGTGTTTCTAGTTCTATGGCAGGGGTTAACGTCCCGGGCTGGACCAAAGTCATGTCTAGGTAATGTAACGGCTTTGTATGGTCGAAAGACCATGACTTGTGGGTAAAGTTGTACACCTCTGCAGAGTTTAAATCTAATCGATTAGCCGCGCCCGCGGTCATGGGCACTTGGTGAAGTCATTCCAATGTTAGATGTTTTATTATTTCTCAAATGGGTTGGTATCCTTTGTTTTGCAAATTGTGATTTTTGTCAAAGGGCCGACATTGATGGAATTTCAGGAATGTGAATGATTCGTCGCTCACGTCATGGAGGACTGTGAGTGTTACATATGCTTTACTTATTTATTATCAATCAAATGCTCTTATAAGTTTCCGTTTGCAAATAACTTGATTTACAAATGAAATTCGCTTTATGCAAATTAACTGTAGAAGCCTTTCCTTTGAAATGGCCTGCATGTATTGTAGGTTTTGCTCAAGTCTTGCTGAGTACGTAAAGTACTCACCCTTGCTTAATTATTATGTAGGTGGTTTAGAATGCGAAGCTTCGAAGTTTGTTCATCGCAGGTTGCGGGTTCCTTTTTGCCGTGTTCTATCTGGATTTATGCCTGGTCAGTTGCCTGCGGGATTGGATGGGTACACTACAAGGCTTTGCTTCTTTGCTGCTATACTCTCTGAATTGTAATATTTATGTAATTATTTGTTTCCGTTTAATTAATATGTTGTATGGTTGTGATTCCAAATGTTGAAATGTGCGTGCTAGCTATCGATCCAGGACTAGTACTGCAAGCACATTAGATTTCCATTTTTGCATTCGGTGTAAAAATGGGGGTCCTCACAACCACTGTCATCTTCGTCTTCATCATCACTTTCTTCCAAAAAGATACTTTCAGAACTGCAAGTCACCTGTGTCCCTGAAGAGTCGGGTCTAGTACTGGGACTAGCCTCATCAAAAGTGACTTCATAAGTCTCAATAATTTTGTTAGTCTCTAAATTCAGCACACGGTTACCACGAGTATGAAGAGCATAACCAAGAAAAAGTCCATCTGAGCATCTAGATTCAAATTTATCAAGATTTCCATGTTTGAGAATGAAACACTTGCAACCAAAAACACGCATATGTGAGATGCTAGGAGTACGACCAAAACAAAGTTCATAGGAAGTTCTATATAGCTTTGCTCTCAAAAATACTCTATTTGAAACATAGTAAGTAGTAGATATAGCTTCAGCCCAATATTTCCTAGGATTTGAATATTCATCAAGCATAGTCCTAGCCATCTCCACTAATGTGCGATTTTTCCTCTCACTACACTATTTTGTTGTGAACACAAGGTAAGAAAATTGATGCTCAATTCCATGTTTAGAACAAAAAGAAGCAAAAGAGTGTTCTTGAATACTCCTTCATTATCACTCCTGATTACTTTAAGCTTCAGGTAATTCCTTGAACAACCTTAATGCAAGCTCTTGAAAAAATTCAAAAGCTTCATCTTTGATAGATATGAAATATACCCAAGAGTACCTAGAATAATCATCTACAATTACAAGAACATACCACTTACATCCTGCAGATTTCACTCTAGCGGGTCCAACAGTGTCCATATGTAGAAGCTGACCTGGAGCATTAGTCATAACAGCAGAAATAGGAAAATGTGGTGGTGCAGTCATTTTTCTATGTTAACAGGGGGAGCAAATCAAATCACGTGTTTTATCATACTTTAATTCAGGCAAACCTCTAAGCAAATTTGATTTACTTATGCATGAAAGATGATCAAAACCAATATGACCAAGTCTATGATGCCAAAAGTTAAATCTTTAGATACTTGAGAGACAAGACATGTAGTTTCAGATGTTGGATATGAAAATCACCTTTAAACAAGCGACCAATGCGAGTAATGTTGCATACTAGATTTTCAGAAACATCAAATATACGACAGGAGTTATTCTTAAATCTCACCTCAAGATCTTCATCAAGTAACTGAGAAACTGAGAGCAAATTATACTTGAGCTTACTTACCAAAGCTACATCCTTGAGAATGAAGTTTTCATTGACTCGACAAGTCCTTTTCCAAGAATTCGCCCTTTGAATTGTCACCAAAAGTGATGACCTCATCACCGAACTTTGTGTGAGGGAGGAGAACCATTTTGAATCACCACTCATATGACGTGAACATCCAGAATCTATAAACCATATTGACGAATACTGCATGCAGGTACCCACAAGAAATGTATACATCTATTTCAAGATCATTTCTCTCTTTCAGTCGCTCGGACATGGAGGCGAGGCTGGCAGCGATGCAGAGCACCGAAGGGGGTATTACCAAAGTCTTCGTCTCCATGAGATGGGATTATCACTGAATATTGGCCGAAACACCAAATGGGCTGTCTTTGGCCCTGCCCTGGCCGAAGGCCTCATTGGGCCACGAAGGATCCCCGGCCTCGATCAAGCCCACAGGGAACGGTCCGACCCGGTCGCAGGCTCCGACCTGGCCTCGGTTGACGCCACCAGCGAGTCCGACACCAGCCATAGGTCTCGAGCCCCTACGAGCTCCGGTTCAACGACATCTGCCACGTCATCAGTCGACTTCAAGCTGGTCACCTGCTCCGTGGACACGACGGCCATACCGGGGTAGGTGGCTCCTTGCCAAGGTGGCCAGAGGGACGCCAGGGTCAAGTGCTGGTCTCTTCATCCCGTCACGCACAGTGGAGAGACGCGCTCCCTCCCGAGGCCGTTCCAACGCATGGCACAACGACGTCAGCACCTGACATGCGCACAGAGGGCAGGTGCGCACCTTCCCAACGGAACGCCATCCGTTGTGTCTACCAATGTAAGTTCAACCTTCATTAATTATGGTTTTGGTGTTAATGACAAATCTAATATTAAGATTATCCATTTAATGTGATTTTGTTATTAATGACAAATCTTATATCGAGACTAACTTGTTTATTTAGAATATCTTTGATTAGTCTCATCGCATTGAAAAATGGAAAACCCGAGGTATGTATGCGTATTCATCTTTGTATTAATTGCATACTTTGGAGTCAAGTTAAAGTATGAATGTCCCCATTATATTAACCACAAAAGGTGCATCATGTTTCCCAATCCATATATTACATAGATGCACATACTTAGGGGGAGTTCACACTCTAACTTGAAGAGTCAATTTAAATGATAATTTAAATTGAGTTCATTTGTCTTGTTAATCGTTAAAGAACACTTCATCATGTGTTGATGGTGTTTTGTGATTAATTAAGGATGAATGGATAGTTCTTAAGTATAATTAAGCATGTGTTGCATTATTATACTTAAGACACATTTACAATCATTTCAATTGATTTAGGTTGTGCTCAATTGATCTAAAGGCATCCATTATGTGTAAATGGAGTGCAAGAGATAATTGAGACAACCATGCATCTTGGACTAACAAGTTTCATGAGTTATGTTTGAGTTAGGTCCAAAGATGAATGAGATGATGAGAACGGGACAAGGACGGCATCATGAGGTGATGGGCGTCAAGAGAAGATCCCGAAGAAGAAAGAGGAGTCGAGTGATGATCCCGGGGGAGTAATCAAGTGATGATCATAAAGACCCCAAAGGGGATTGCTTGTGCGCGGCGGCGAAAGGTATAATTAGATAGGCTAAGGACTTTTGTAGTCTTTGAGTCTAAGGTTTTACCGCCATACTATTAAGAGGGGTTGCCTCTTTCGCTTGAGCTTCATCATGTGTTGATGATCTCAATCCGCGTTCACTTAAGCTCAACCATTTGAATTTGGTTTTTGCATATGAGTTAACCATTTGGCATGTGTTGCGAATGGATTAAGCTTATGCTTGGTTGTTATGGGTTTTTGCTCTGATTTGCATGTGCTGCAAAGAGGAAGAGCATGTGTATTTGGTTTTCGTATAATGCTTTGATTTGCATGTGTTGCAAATAGGATAAGCAATATGCATTGGCTTTTGCGTGAAGTTCACTTTTGCATGTGTTGCAAATGTTGAAGCTTCATGTTTTGGTTCGAAACAAATCTTTCTAAAGAAACCGTGTGATTGCTTGGAGCTAAGTTTTGCTTGTGTTGCAAAAGGAGAGAGCTCAAGCACGATTTGTGATTGTGTGATTGTATGGAGCTAGAGGCTTGCATGTGTTGCAAGTAGAGAGCTCGTACATGGGATTTGGTTTTAGTGTGATCGGTTTGTTTTGGTTGCATGGAACTAGAGAATTGCATGTGTTGCAATTAGAGAGTTCATGCACCATGATTTTATGTTGCTTGGAGCTAGACTTTTGCATGTGTTGCAAAGAGTAGTGCTCAAGCATGAAATTGGTTTATTGAGTTATTTGCAAGTTCGTTGTGCGAATAAACTGAGGTTTATGAGTCCTAATCCCGAGAGCATGTGAGTGGGGCTTGCAGCGGTGTTGGCAAGTTGACCGGTCTTGTGTTGACCTTCATATGGCTAGGATTAATCTCATAAACTCGAGTTTGATTTGCTTAATACGTTTTGCAAATAGATCTTGAGTTGTTGGCGAAATGTGTTTTTGTCATTTGGAGTTGGTTGCGGTTGTGCAAATGTGTTTTGCAAATGAGCCTTAAAGTTATGTCTTTCAATCCTAGAGCATGTGTTGGCATTTGCAAATGTGTTTTGCAAAGTGTCGGGATCATGTGTTGATCCTTACATGGCTAGAGGGTTGAACGCGTAAGTTCGGTGTTTGTTGCGGAATGCGTTTTCGCAATTTGGTTGAATTCCTTGAGCGTGAGCTTAATTGGTGCAAATGTGTTTTGCACGGGTGTGTGATCATGTGTTGATCACTTGTTGGCTCAAGGAATGGTTTTCGGTTTGTCGGAAATGAGTTTGCGCGAAAATCCAGATTTTCCAGAAGAGGTTGCCCTGCTGATTTCTTGTCGGGTGGTTAGACCGGCCAGGGTCCGGTCGGATCGGCCGGGCGGTTGGACCGGCCCGGGTCCGGTCGGACCGGCCTGCGCGCGGTGCAACCGGTTGGAGCTCGGTTTGATTTTTCCAGAGGGAGCCGTGCCTGTGAGGCCGGTGTGACCGGGCCGGGTCCGGTGTGACCGAATGGCCGGTGCGACCGGGCCTCGGGCGGTGTTGAGTTTCCAGAGAGGTGTGAATTCGTGTTTTGTGAAGGCGGTGCGACCGGACGGCGTGCGGTGCGACCGGCCGAGCGGTGCGATCGGCTGATGTGCGGTCGGATCGGCCGTGCAACGGTCTGAAATCCGACCGTTGCCCTGTGAGGGTCGGTCGGACCGGTTGAGGTCCGGTTGGACCGGGATTTTCGGGTTTTGCCCTGTTTTGCCCCCAAACGGCTAGTTTCTTTGGTGGAGGCTATAAATACCCCCTTGGGGGGCTTGGGGCAGTGTAGTTGCTGTGTTTGAGTATTTGGGAGAGGTGTTGCATGTGTTGCACACTCTCAATTGAGTTTTGAGCTAAAGTGTGAGCACTAATTGCATGTGTTGCAATTAGGAGTGGATTGAGTGAGCTCTAGTGCATGTGTTGCACTTGAGTGAGGTCCTTGTGCATGTGTTGCACTTGGTGATCGCCGGAGCGCATGTGTTGTGCTCGGTGAAGGTCAAGCGGAGGAGCGGCTTGTTACTCTTGGAGGTTGTCTTGACTCTAGACGGCGAGGCGCGTGCAGCACGGAGCTCTCAATGTGTGAGAAGCCCGGCAAGTTTGTGAAGGTTCGGGTTGAGCCTACGCGCGAGCGTGAAAAACCACGACTAGTGGAAAGAGGCGGGTGCTCGAGCGGGAGCCGGTCCAAGTGTGGGCTTGCCTCAACGTGGACTAGGGGAGACCGGCAAGTCTCCGAACACCACGGAAAAACATCGGTTGTCCCTTGTCTCTTTACATTCAAGTATTTACCTTTTGCATATTTATCAATTGCTTGAATGTGTTAGAATTGCTTAGTATTAATTAATTGTTCAATCTAGCAATTCTAGTGTAGAGACTTAATTTAGTTAGTGCACTAGTGAGCCTAGTTGATTTAGGCTTTAAATTGTCAAAACCTAGATTATCGCTTCCGCATATAAATTGGTTAGGTTTTGATTTAGGGGTTGATTAGAGCGAATTGTTCAGTGAGCGATCGAATTTTATAAATGCCTATTCACCCCCCTCTAGGCACATCCTCGACCCTACAACCAACCCAGGCGTGGGATGGACAGGAGCTTGTCAGTCATCCGTCAGTCACCAGAACAGAAGACTGGGACTCCCTAGCGTAGTGTACCCCCACTATTTTCTTCCCAAACTCCCGTGTAACCTGTCCCTCTCATCTATACAAGGGAGGCAGGGCCCTTGGGGAGGGGGATCCCCCGACCATTCGGACCAACAATCGATCAACACACGAGCACCTAGCTCCCCCTCTCCTCCACTCGGACGAGGCGCCCAAGGCCCGACATTGGCCCTCGCTTGTAAACCCACACAGTCTTCTGCACCCCGAGCAATACAAAACCACCGCCACGAACTGGAAGTAGGGATTTTTGGCCCGAACCAGTATACAACTTGGACTCCCTTAGTCTAACCATTCAAGGAGCGGGAACGCGCGACCCCGAGACTTACAAATTTACTTGCTGGTTTACGAAATACCGACAGTTGGCGCGCCAGGTAGGGGTCTTGTGCGTTATTGTCATCTCCGGATCCCCATCCGCTTCCTTGATGGCTTTCTTCACCCACGACGACGCGTCCGTGTTGAGGGGCTGGATCCGTTTCGGCTCCCTCGACTTCGTCGCCACCCCGGTGGGAGAGCTCGTGCTCGCTCCCGTCACGCCTCGAGGCCAGGCCTCCGCTGGGAGCCTGGCCCCCATCACCGACGCCTTCGGTGAACTCTGGCTTGGGGCCCCCGTATGGACCCCGACGCCGAGCCGTCGGCCGCGCCACATCCGCGGCGTATGCGTGAGCTTCTGCGGGCGGCGAGCTCGCCTGTCGTAGGCTCGCGGTTCGTGGCAATGGCCGGCTCTACGCCCGCTTCCGTCTACGAACTGGTGGAGGTTTCCTCCGGCCATGATTCCAGCTCCGATACGGAGCAAGCTGCAGACGAGTTGCACTCCCGCGAGTGCAACATGGCTGGTGTGGGCGATCCGGCCGCAACCCCCGTCAGTGCGGGTATCGCCCTCCAGCGCACCGAGGCGCAGGAGGCGGAGTACCAGCGCGCCTTCAGGCTCGCCGCATTGAGCTCCAGCAGCAGCGTGAGCAGCTGGAGGCTCAAAAGGCCGAGCTGGACAAAGCCCAGGCCGACCTGGAGCAGGGCCAACTCGTGCCCTCAAGCGCTTAGCGCCCATGATGCCACAAGACGCTTAGGTTCAAGATCACCGGTGGAGGGATCTGACGGTCTCCCGTACTTCCCCCACGCTAGCCACAATGTCACTGCAGCAGCAGTGCTGCTTCGCTGCATCCCCGAACCAGAAGCCCCAGAGGCCAAGGCCACGTACCAGCGCCTCCGGGAGCTGGTGGAGCGTGCTGCCGTGCAACACTTGCAAGGCTCCGGCTCCCGTCACTCGGGGGCTTCTTCGAGCCACCCGAGTCGCGCCGCCCTGCTGGGACCCGCGGGGTCTGGCGAAGATGGCGCCGCCCCCTCAGCGACCCCAGGCCTCGCACACTCTGACGCGCCAGTGCCTGGGCGACAGCCGCGATGTCCGCGACACCCTCGAGGCACGGAGAAGGCTTATGGATGAATCGTCCCGTTCGCGGGCCGTGGACAGCGGCCGGCGCTACGACCGCGGCTCAAGCCCCGACGGCCCTGGGCCTCGGGCCTTTGGTTGGGGGATCTGCAATGTGGATTTCCCTGCCCGGTTTTGGGCACCTATCAACATTGCCAAGTACACTGGGGCGACAAACCCCAGTGTTTGGTTGGAAGATTACCGGCTCGCATGCCGGGTCGGGGGAGCTACGAATGATCTCTTCATCATCCAGTACCTCCCCATCTACCTCGCGGACTCGGCTCGAGCCTGGCTCGAGTACCTGCCCGCGAACACCATCAGGAGCTGGGCCGACCTGAAGAGTCTCTTCGTCGGCAATTTCCAGGGCACTTATAAGTGCCCCGGGAACTCCTAGGACCTGAAGGGCTGCAAGCAGCAGCTAGGGGAGTCTCTTCGGGACTACATCCGGTGGTTCTCCCAGCAATGCAATGAGCTCCCCGACATCTGTGACGCCGATGTCGTCGGGGCATTCATCTACGGCACTACCTCCAAAGCTCTGGTCCACAAGTTGGGCTGCGCCAAGCCTAGGACCACGCGTCCGGCGAAGAGGCTGTGGGGGCTATCTTCGATAAGGGGAAGGCCAAGCGCGAGTCTGGCGCAGAGGCCGGCGCCCCCTCCGATCGCTCCGACAAGCGGAAGCGGAAGGGGAAGCAGGGCCACGGAGGCCCTGTGGTCGCGGCTGCCGACCGCCCTGCCAAGCAACAGGCACGACAGTCGCCCGACCACTTCGAGAAGCTGATGGACAGCCCGTGTCCGCATCACGGGTACCCTATCAGGCACAAATACAGCTTCTGCACCGAGACCCTCACCTTCGAGGTCGTGGGGTTCCCTGGCTCCTACCACGCCATCATGGAGAGGCCATGCTACGCCCAAGTTCATGGCGGTCCCCAACTACACCTACCTTAAGCTGAAGATGCCAGGGCCACGGGGAGTGATCACCGTGGCTGCATCTTTTCAGCTCGCTTACAACTGCGAGCGCAGCGGTTGCGTGCTGGCGTCGACGCTCATCGCGTTCGCCGAGCTCAAAAACCTCCGGAGGGAAACCTCTGAGTCTGCCCCCGACTCCAGCAAGTCGGGGCCAGTTTCCTTCAAGTCCGCCGAGGACGCGAAGGAGGTTGCGGTCGATCCCGAGGATCTGGCCAAGACCGTGCGGGTCGGAGCCACGCTCCCCGCCAAATAGGAAGGCGCGCTCGTCGACTTCCTTCGCGCCAACCGAGATATCTTCGCATGGAAGCTCTCCGACATGCCAAGCATCCCAAGGGAGGTCGCCGAGCACTCCTTGAATATTCGACCAGGCTCGAAGCCGGTCACCCAACGCTTGCGCCGCTTCGACGAGGAGAAGCGCAAGATCATAGGGGGGGAGACGCCAAACTATTGGCCGCAGGGTTTATAAAAGAGGTGAGCCACCCCGAGTGGCTAGCCAACCCTGTCCTTGTAAAAAAGAAGTCTGGGCAATGGAGAATGTGTGTTGACTATACGAGCCTGAATAAGGCATGTCCCAAGGACCCTTTTCCATTGCCTCACATCGACCAAGTCGTCGACTCCACCGCGGGGTGCGAATCTCTATCCTTTTCTGGATGCCTACTTGGGCTACCACCAGATAGCGATGAAAGAGTCCGACCAGCTCGCGACTTCTTTCATCACTCCGTTCGGCTCGTTTTGTTACGTGACGATGCCATTTGGTCTGAAGAACGCGGGTGCTACATACCAGCGATGTATGCAGACGTGTTTCTGTAAGTTCAAGCACCTTTGGTTTTGGTGATTGATGTAGATTAATGCTTAATCCTTGTTTAATGAAAAACCTAATCTTTATGAGACTAACATGTTTATTGAGCTTATATTTACTAGTCTCATATTTGGATGAAAAATGGAAAACCCAAGGTATGTATGCGTATTCTTTCTAGTATTAATTGCATACTTTGGATTCAAGTTAAAGTATGAATATCCCATTATATTAACCACAAAACGTGCATCATGTTTCCAAATTCATATATTACATGGATGCACATACTTAGGGGGAGTTTGTAATTTAACTTGAAGGTTTCAATGTTTTGCTCTATTCTTCATTGACACATATAAGGATCAAGACATAGAAACTAAATCCTTAAGTATATATTTAAATTGCCTACTTATAGTATACTTGTGGTAATATAGGATATACTCCAATATAATCAAATTGAATATGTGCATATTATCTCCAAGTCAATTATATCTATGCACATATACATGTGGGGTTTATTCTATAATTGATGACTTAGAGTAATGGTCATTTCCATATAGTTCACACATTATGGATCATTACTTTTCATCAACATGAGTATATGAAAACTTGCGTAGTTAATATATATACTCATATCAATTTAAATGAAAATTTAAATTGAGTTCATTTGTCTTATTAATCATTAAAGAACATTTCATTATGTGTTGATGGTGTTCCTTGATTAATTAAGGACAAATGAATAGTTCTTAAGTATGATTAAGCATGTGTTGTATTATTGTACTTAAGACACATTTATATCATTTAATTTGATTTGGGTTGTGCTCAATTGATCTAAAGGCATCCATTATGTGTTAATGGAGTGCAAGAGATAATTGAGACAACCATGCATCTTGGACTAACGATTTTCATGAGTTGTGATTAAGTTAGGTTAAGTCCAAGGATGATTGAGAACGGGACAAGGACGACATCATGAGGTGATGAGCGTTATGAGTAGATCCCGAAGATAAAGAGGAGTCAAGTGATGATCCCGGGGGAGTATAAGAGTGAAGATCATAAAGACCCCAAAGGGGATTGCTTTCGTGCGGCGGCTCAAGATATAACTAGATAGGCTAAGGACTTTGTAGTCTTTGAGTCTAGTTTTTATCACCGTTCTATTAAGAGGGGTTGAGTCCTAGCTTGAGCTTCATCATGTGTTGATGATCTCAATTCCGTGTTCACTCAAGCTCAAATCATTTGGATTTGGTTTTTGCATAAGAGTTAACCATTTGGCATGTGTTGCGAATGGGTTAAGCTTATGCTTGGTTGTTGATTGCTTTATGCTCGGATTTGCATGTGTTGCAAAGAAGAAGAGCATATGCATTTGGTTTTCACATAGAGCTTTGATTTGCATGTGTTACAAATAGAATAAGCAATATGCGTTGACTTTTACGTGAAGTTCACTTTTGCATGTGTTGCAAATGTTGAAGCTTCATGTTTTATTTACAAAACAAATCTTTCCAAAACTTGTGGTTACTTGGAGCTAAGTTTTGCATGAGTTGCAAAAGGAGAGAGCTCAAGCACGATTTGGTGTTGATGTGTTTGTATGGAGCTAGAGGCTTGCATGTGTTGCAAGTAGAGAGCTCATACGATTGTTTTGGTTTTAGTGTAAAGTTTGGTTTTAAGTGTGGTTGCATGGAACTAGAGAATTGCATGTGTTGCAATTAGAGAGTTCATGCACCTTGATTTGGTGTTGCTTGGAGCTAGGTTTTGCATGTGTTGCAAAACGAGGATGCTCGAGCAAGTTGGATTTGGAGTTTACATGCGGTTCTTTGAAGCATGTGAATAGTATTTGTAAATGTGTTTTGCAAATTATTTTGATCATGAGTTGATCATCACATGGTTCAAGTTTAAATCTTGTTGACCCCTTGCTAGCTCGTAGTCATGCTTTTGATCAAGTCTATGTGAAGGATTTCAAAAAATCAGTTTTTAGACTTGAGTGACTACATTAGAGTTTTGTTTTGGTGATATTTAAAAAATATCTATGGGTGCTTAAATCATGAAAATGGGTGAAGATTGTAGCCCTCGTGATAAGCTTCGCATAGAGTCAAAAATCACCTAAATCGGAGTTCGAAATCAAAAGTTATGAGCATTTTAGTGGAGGCAGCTGTGGTACTACCGCAAAAGCGGTACTACCGCCCGTAGGGGCCGGTAGTGCCGCCCGTGCGGTAGTTATTTTCCAGAGAAGATTCTTTTGAGTTCCTAGGCCGGTACTACCGCTCTGCATGGTCGGTAGTACCGCAAGTACTGTAGCAACGGCTAGTTTCAGCACTTTTAAGTCCGTTTTTGCCCCCCAACGGCTAGTTTTCTTTGTGAGGCTATAAAAGGAGGTCTTAGGGGGGCATTTGCTGGTTGATTGAGTATTTTGGGTGAGGTGGTTCATGTGTTGAAGCTCTCTTTTGTGTATTGGCCCTTGTGTGAGTATTTGAGTGGCGGTTTGCATGTGTTGCATTCCCGCAAGTTGATTTTGAGCTAAGAGTGAGACTAATTGCATGTGTTGCAATTAGAAGTGGGTTGAGAGTCTCTTGTGTATGTGTTGCACTTGAGGGAGGCCTAGGTGCATGTGTTGCACTAGGTGATCACCGGGAGCGCATGTGTTGTGCTCGGTGAAGTTCAAGCGGACTCGGCTTGTTACTCTTGGAGGTTGCTGACTCCTAGACGGCGTAGGCATCGTGCGCGAGAGCTCTCAAGGTTGTGAGAAGCCCCGGCGAAGTTTGTGAAGGTTCGGGTTGAGCCTACGCGAAAGTGTGAAAAACCACATCTAGTGGAATCGAGGCGGGTGCTCATTGCGGAGCCGGTCCAAGGGTTTGGGCTTGCCTCAACGTGGACTAGGGGAGACCGGCAAGTCTCCGAACACCACAGAAAAATATCGGTTGCCTCTTGTCTCTTTTACATTCAAGCATTTACTTTATTGTATATTAATCAATTACTTGATTAGGTTTTGACATAGGGGTTGATTTGAGCGAATTATTTTAGTGAGCGATTAATTTTGTAAAACGCCTATTCACCCCCCCTCTAGGCGCATCCTCGATCCTACAGTTTCGACGACAAAATCGGCCGTAACATCGAGGCGTACGTTGACGACATTGTCGTCAAGACCAGGAAGGCCGATGACCCAGTCGCCGATCTGGAAGAGACTTTTGCGAACCTCCGACGGTTCCACATAAAGCTCAACCCCGAGAAATGTGTGTAACATCCTCAAATTTTGCTAATTTTGAATTTTATAATTTATTTTGAATTTTTAAGAATTTCTAGAATTTATTTGGAATTATTTGAATTTTTGTAAATTAGTTCTTCTCTGGAAATTAATTTAATAATGTCAAGTTTTAATAAAATTTATGTGGAAATATTTTATTTGAGTTGGAAATGTCCTAAAATATTTTTCAGAATTTTTCTAGATTTTTTCTGATATTTTTAGTACCTCAATTAATTCAAATGAATATTAGGAATTATTTTAATCGCAAAAACATTAAAATCCGGAGGAACAGTAACGGGCCGAGCCCATTACTGTGCGCCGCTCGGAAAACCCTAAACGCCGCTTTGATTTTTCACCGTTGGATTTCGCGTGGACGGCTAGATATCGGCCACGTCGCTTCTTCTTCGCGCAAGTGAAACGTCGCCGCCGCCGCCGCGCGTCCGAGTGGAAACCGCCGCATTAACTCGCCGTCGAGCGTCCCTGCCGCTTCATTAGCTAGCCCCGGGTATAAAGCACCTCACTCCGCACCCATAGAACTCTTTCACGCGTTCCAAGGATCACCATAGAGCCCGAAACACCTCGTCGTAGTACCGAGCCGTTTCGCCGCGTTTTGTGCCCGCTCCGGTGACCCTCCGCCGTCGCCGTGACCTCCGGAGTAAAGCCCGCGTCGAGCTGCATCCGAAGGATTATTTCATCTCGCTGAAGCCTTACCGGAACGTCGCCGCCGAGGTCATCTTCTTCGTCTCCGGCAGCTCTGCTTCGCCGCATCTTCACCGAATTCGCGAGCTTCCTCGACCGTCTGATCGGCATCCAACGACGGACGTGCGTCCACGTGTTCCTTCGTTTTAGAAACCAGAACAGTAGCGCGTCAGATCTCAGCCGTAGAAATCGAAATGGACGGCGAGGATTAGTTCCACGTGCCCAAGGAAGGGATTGCCCACGTGTGCCCTAGCAGTATACGTGTCGCGACGAGAGACTGCCATGTGTGCGGTCGACGCGTCGGGTGGGGCCCATGTGTCGACCGACGGGTCGATCTTGACGTCGGCGAAGGACGTCATGCTGACGTCATAAATCATTTTCAAGAATAAATAAATCGGCCGAAAATGTTTTCGGTGCTGACGTCATAAACAGTGATGATGACGTCATAATTATTTTAAATATATATATTTTCCGGTAGAAAATTTATTCGATGCTGACGTCATAATTAATTATGCTGACATCATAAATCAATTTCTGAAATTATATATTCGAAAGAAAATCCGTCTCGGTGCTGACGTCATCTACAGTAATGCTGATGTCATAATTTCGGGATTTTCCATATAAAAACAAATAGAGAAATTCGGTTTATTTCTTTTTAATTTATTTCTAAACTTCAAATGCTTATAACTTTTGCGTTTTAACTCCGATTTGAGTGATTCCAATTTCTAAAAATTTGTAAAATCAAGATCTATTTATTGGTGAATTTTATGGAATTTATAGAGTTGATTTAACTCTCTGTAAAATATATTTATTGTGTTCATATTGATTTTAAATAGACGTTGATTTGCCGGAGGGTTGCGAGGGGGAATTTCCAGTACAAGATTTAACTTCGGATCAGGATCAGCAACTTTTTGGAGGCAAGTTATGCTTTGACCATGTTGCTCCTAAATTTTGAAATGTATTTTATTTTAAACTATGCATGCTAATTCAACTAAAAATGATTGAAATTATTTTGGGTGAATTAGCTATTTAACCTAATTGTTATTGCCACCTTGTTAATATTATTTTTATGCCATGATTCCTTTGATAACCCTAGTTTGGTAATATTAGTTGGTTGATGATATTATGCCAACACGGGAGGCTAGACCGTGAATAGATGCTTAGCCCTGCATGTACGTGAATCATTCCATTTGGATTACAAAATCAACACTGACTAATGAATAGTGAATGCTTTTAAATGAAAGGTGGAATGATGTTGGTATTAACATTGGAATGTAGAGACCTGTGTGGTTCTACATGAAAGATGAATATGAGCATGTGTTGCACTGTTAACAACTTGGGGTGGAATTGATTTAGACTGGGGCAAGTGGATCGAGGCTTCGTGCCAGGTGGGCCTGTGTGGCATCTGTGGGATGGGTTGAGTGATGTGAGGGCTGTGTGCCAAAATTGAGAGAAGGATGTCTTGCCTTGGTCAGTTAAGGACTTCACCTTGCAAGCCTTTGACTCGAGAGTCTCGTACAACCACATGTCCGAATGGGAAGACCTAGTTTAGTAGGATTCGATATCTTACCTTTGATACCTCGGGTGGCGATTACAGGGGTAATCAGAAGGGGAGCGTGCCTATGCTTCGCTTGGTACCGCCCCAACGGTGTTTGTTCCGCCTATACTTCGGCTCTGTGTGAGGGGAGTGATAGTGGAGGCAACACGGAGAGGTTCTTGGGCCAAGGTAGAAGTCTCTGAAAGACTTTGTTACGGACAATCACCTGTGTGGTGAGCGGCTGTATCTTGTGGGTAAAGTGTACAACCTCTGCAGAGTGTTAAACTGTTCAATAGCCGAGTCCACTCTGATCGACAATGCTCGGAATTACAATCAAGGGTAGTGTTTGGAAATAAAATGGGATGGAGGCTGTGTGCCAAAAGAAGTTGATTAGGGACTGTGTGTCCAAAATATTGTGGAAAAACAATTTGAGATAAAGATTGATTATATGGTTTGATGCTTTCAATCTAAATAAATATCATTTTAAAATATTGATGCAAAGCAAAATAACTGGTAGAGCCAATCCTTTGTAACATGCCAAGCATATAGTATATAGATGTGCATTTTGTGCATAACTTGTTGAGTACGATGTGTACTCACCCTTGCGAACAAACCTACCAGAAGATGAAACTACACCAGCCTACGAGGAGGAATACATCGAGGAGCCAGGAAACTAGGAACAAGCCTTCGTCGGAGCGTCTGTGGAGAAGATGGACACCACGAAGATTTATTTTTATTCCGCTGCTGAACTTTTGTTACTTTGATTATTGTAAGCTCTGCGTGGCGTAACTCTTGTAAGGATGACCATAAGGTCGTACACTCATTTATATAAATGTTTGAAGTACTTTACTTGATATTCCGCTGTGTATGATGTGATATTGTACCCTGTTTGAACTGTGTGCACTAGCGCGATCCTGGACTAGTGCAGAATACACAGAGTGTCCGAAGTTGTAAATTCGGGGCACGACAATGTGTTTTCGGGGTCCCCAAGGGAAAGCTGCTCGGTTTCATCGTCTCCGAGCGCGGCATCGAAGCCAACCAGGGGAAGATCTCAGCGATCATGAGGATGGGACCGATCGACAACCTCAAAGGGGTCCAAAAGCTGATCGGATGCCTTGCAGCCTTGAGCCGTTTCGTGTCTCGCCTCGGCAAACGCGGAATACCGCTCTACAAGCTGCTCAAGAAATCCGGTCATTTCAGATGGACCCCGGAAGCGCAGGGCCCAGCACGAAGAAATGACCGAGCCGTGCTGGCCCGTTTCACGCAGGCCCGAAGCACGACGGGCTCGGGCCGTGCCGGCCCAACACGGCCCAAGTCCCACCTCTGGCGGCATACGAGAAATCCATCAACAAGAGGCAAGCATCTACTGACCATCGGTACGGAGGGGTTCTACGGCCCGACAAGTCCACCTAATTAGCTGAGTCTAGTTCATCGTGAGTTGAGTTTAAGACTTTAGGAGATGTGTTCTCTATCATAAATTGAGCTTGTGAGAGATGCGTCCGAGACGTTGAGGAGATGTGTTCGCCGTTCATAGTCATTCGCCAAAGTTGAGACCGTCAAAGATGAGTCTGTGATGTTAAGAGGATGTGTTCTCCATCCTGTGTTAAGTAAAAGTTGGGCAAATCGTAATTGAGACCAATTGTCTCAGTAAGAAAGACTTGGTGTGTCAAGATTAGAGGGGAAAATGTTAGATATAATATTGACATACATTGGTTAAGAGAAAAGATTATAACAAAACGTTTGAAGTAAGGATAGAGTTCTGATATGTTTAAGTTAGTTGTTAGCAGATAGAATTTATTAACTAGTTGGTTATGTACTCATCTATATATAGCAATGAAAAAATAGAAAAGGCTAGAGTAGCTGCATAAACCAACAAAAATTTTGCTGGCTATTCCAACACCATTGACATAAGGAAAAGATAGTGTTGAAAAGAAATACAAGTAAATATATTTATATTGGCCGTATGAAAATAACGCCGGATGAATTTTTTGAAAGCAAACACTATTAATTATGTAATGACAATTTTACTGGTTCTTACTAACATTATTATTGTGAAAATAACGGCCAAAGTCTCAACTTTGAAAGGAGTAGACAAGAGTCACAAGGCTAGCGATCACATTGAAAGTAATGACAATTTTAGTGGTTCTTACTAACATTATTATTTGTGCTTTCTTATTTTACTTTTATCATCATCGACATTAAGATGGCATGCTATTCTTGGTTACTCTATATTAGCCTATCAGGGTCCTATTAGGGCTTATGGTTCAGTGAATCCTGTTATTTTTAGTGGTTAACGTTGATCCTCACAAATCGGATAGATATGTGAAAAATTGGCAGTGAAAGCCTCCCGATCTGTCACAGCGGACTAGTAGATGACCGTATATAATATGAGGAACAGCTGAACAACTTGGAGGCCCAGCAGAGTAGATTAATTAAAGTATACGGGGTCCATGTCTCGTAGTATATGCTCAGAGCATATTAATTAAAGTGATGTGCTCTGCGGGGCCTAACTTTAATTAACTTTGAAGGAAAGTCGGGCCTAACTTTGACATGTCTCACGCGCAATGGCCGGGCCGCATCCTACGGCGGATGGCTGCAGATAAATATAACCCCCACAAGACATCTCTCCTCTTCAAAGCTACCTCCTCCGGCTTCTTCCACAGCTCCGGGCATACCAACCAGGGGGACAGAGAGAGCTGTGCAGCCATGGTCGCTATCCTCGAGAAGGCGGGTGCTAAGCTGGCTTCTGTCATTGGAGATCAGCTGATGATGCAGTGGAACTTGAAGGACGACCTGGAGGACATGAAGAACAAGCTGCATATGATTGGGAAGACGCTTGAGGACGCCGATAGGCGGTCGATCAAGGAAAAACGTGTGCAGGAGTGGCTGAGGCGGCTCAAGAACGCCGCCTACGACATCTCCGACATGCTCGACGACTTCCAAGATGAAAAGGTACGTAGTTAGTACTGCCATTGTCAAGTGCTTGTCGTTCCTCAGTACTGAGTTGATGATCCAGCACCATTACTTACATGATATTTTTTCACTTGATTCATGTTGGAGTATTTATCAGAAAGTACTTGACGAAGTGTTATATTTAAGTTTTCATTTCCAAAAAGAAGTGAAGGCGCCACCAATTTTATGGGTTTGCAAATTGTGAACTTTTGATTGAAAATATGTACTCCCCTACAGAAGTGTTTGCGACGCCAGTTTTTTCCAAACTAGTCGCATGCACAAAACTAGTGTGATGTCTTTGTATTTTTGGACCCTGCCTGACGGCGGTGGCATAATCTGATACTAATCCTACATTCCTATTGAAAGGTACTTCGTAGAAATATATATGAAGATTGATGTTTTTCCTTATTTCCAGATCTGATATAAGTTTAAATTTTCTTACAGAGGACAGGTCTGCTTTCATATTTTGCGATTGCACCAAACATTACCTTGGCTAACAAGATGAGAAAAATGAGACAGGAACTGACAGAGATCCACAAAGACCATGAGAGATTCCATTTCTCACCAGACTCTGGCAATAACTTTGAGGAACAGATTATTGACCAACGGGAAACAACATCAGCGGTGAATGAAGAAACAACCCTGGGTAGAGAGGAAGAAAAGAAAAAAATCATAGAATTGTTATTGGAAAGAAACACCAAAGAAGACACCATAATTGTTCAACGATACCAATTTTAAACAGTATGATCATCGGGCATGGGTCTATGTTTCCCAGGTGTTTGACTTGAAGAAAATAGGAAGGTCTATAATTTCCAGAGTTTCAAAACAAGGAAATCAAGATTTGAATGATCAGGAGTCAATAAACCAGAGGCTTAAGGAGATACTTAGTGGCAAGAAGATTCTAATTGTTCTCGATGACCTATGGGAGGAAGATAGCACTGAGTTGGAAAAGTTGAAGACTATGCTAAATGTGGGCAACGAGGGCAGCAAGATTGATGTCATAGTAACTACACGTAAGGAAGAAATTGCAAAAAATATTCGGACTGGTAAATCATATGATTTAAAGCCCTTGGATGATACCATGTGCTGGAATATAATCAAGAAAAGGTGTAATTTTGAATCTAGACATGACAAAGAACAACTGGAGCAGATAGGACAGGACATCGCAAGCAAGTGTGCAGGTATAGCATTAGCAGCTCAAGCACTTGGGTACACGTTATCTAAAATGAATCTTGAGGAATGGTCAGCAGTGCGCGACAGTGACATTTGGAATATTTGGAATGAACCTTCATTAGAAGATATACATTCAGTGCTTCCATCCTTAATGTTAAGTTACAAAAGAATGCCATCCTATCTACAGTTATGCTTTGCCTATTGTGAAACCTTTCCAAAAGGTTGGAGTATACGTAAATATGATCTGATTTACGGATGGATTGCTCTCGATTTCATCCAGCCATCCGATACATTTTCAGCCACACAACTTGGCGAGAAGTATGTCAGGCAGCTCCTGGGGATGTCTTTCCTTCATCACTCCAATTTATCTTCGGTAAGTTGCTGTATACCTCCACTGCTGAACAACTGTTTTTTTAGAGTGAACTGTTCTTCTTTAATTCCTCCACAACAGAACAATTCTTCTTCTTCTTCTTCTTCTTCTTCTTTGCGAGTGAAATGTTCTTCTCATAACTAATCATCAAGCAGAACGTATAAAATGCATTTTTTAGATAATACATATAAAATGCATATTCACATATTACTCACAAAGCACACCCATTGTATTAGAAACAAGGATTCTATTTTGAATAGTTTTTGCATAGATTTTGTAATACCTCAGCATTTCACGTGCTCAAAATATTACCACCACTTACATTTTTATCACTCTACCAAGATTTTATCCATAATTTCAGCAAGCAACCTAAACAATTATCACCACTACTGAATCAACAATAACAATAATTTGCACAACCATATAAACAACAACAAAATAATAATAGCCTTGGAACCATATGCCCAAGCACGTCCGAGTCCATGAATCAGCCAAGAAAAAGGCCTAGTTCTTTACCCTAGAATTTAAACGTCAAGAACAGTTTGAGCGCAGAACCTTCTGTCTCCTCTGGTTTCTTTCTTCTTCTTCTTTGTCCTCTTTCCCGTTGGATCCATATTCCAGCCGCTGCTTGTTGCCTCCTGCGTTCCCTCTCCTGGTTGCAGCAGCCCAGTAAGAAGCAGCAGCGCAACGTTTTTGCTCTGGTTGCTTGGGCTGGGCAGAACAACGATTCATTTTGCTCTCTTTTTTTTCCTTCGGTCGTATTGCTCCTCATTGCATTTCCTTGTGCCTGAGATCGAGTCAGCCTCGGTCTGATTGTTCTTTTTTTTTTCTTGTTCTCAATTAATCACAACCATTTAATCTTCATGTAAGGGCAACTACGTAGTCAAACGGAATTGACTCGACGAGACCTATGCATCAGCGGTCTCAGATTTTCATTCCAAGAAAAATATTTTTAACTTAATTTAAAAAATATTCAAATTTAATTTCACATTCAAAATTTTATCAAAACTTAAGGATTACCTTGACTGAACTGGTTGGAAACTTAACCGTTCAGATAAGGGTTACCTTGACTGAGCTGGTTGGAAACTTAACTTGGGGATTACCTTGACTGAGCTGTGTTCCTTATATATTTTGAAATGTTAAGGAAGAATAGAAGGTAGCTATTAACTCGACCAAGGACATTTCTAATAGAACTTGTTTTTTTTATTTCAGACTACCCAAGAGGCAGAGGAGTACTTCACCATGCACGATCTAGTGCATGACCTCGCAAGATCAGTCATGACAGAAGAGTTACTTCTCTCTGATGCTGAAAAAGGGAGCAACAGTAGTCGGAACAAGTACTGCCGCTATGCATTGCTCACAAATTATAGTGGGGCAACAGATTTGTCTGATATTATTCCGGCCCAAGTGAGGGCACTGCGCTTCTTGGATTGTGAGGGACTGGAGCTCCGCGATGATGCATTTAAATTTGCAAAGTTTTTGCGTGTCTTGGATTTAAGCCGATGCGAGTTGTCGAAGTTGCCCAAGTGTGTTACTCGGCTCTCTAGATTACGGTGCCTAAACCTGGATGGATCTTCTGGCATTACTGCATTACCGGAATCAATTGGCAAAATTGAGCGTCTAATATATCTCAACTTATCATGTTGTTCTAGCCTAGAAGAACTGCCGGAATCAATTGGCAGAATTGAGAGTTTGATGCATCTCAACTTGTCATTTTGTTATCGCCTAGAAGAACTGCCGGAATCAATCGGCAAAATTGAGCGTCTGATGCATCTCAACTTATCATTTTGTTATCGCCTAGTAGAACTGCCGAAATCATTTTGGAATCTCAAAACCTTGGTCTACTTGAACATTTCACAATGCTACAAGCTTAAAGAGCTACCAGAAGATATGGGCAAGCTCCACAATTTGCTGCATCTCGATTTGTCTCAGAATAGACATCTTAATTATCTGCCAGAAAGTCTTGGTAACCTATTCTAGATTTAATGAACGGTGGCCTTTCTTATTTAATGCAGTTATTGATAGCCTTGATCTGAGAGAGATTGAACTTACTGGGCGTCAATTTACCTGGGCAAATTCTCTACCAAACTCAACTTATGAGAAGTTAGATAGGGTTCTCATGAATGCCGAGTGGGAGTTTAAATTCCCACTTGTTTCTGTTCAAGCTTTGGATAGAGGCATTTCGGATCATTCACCTATTCTGATCGATACAGGAGGGCCGGCTTTAGGGGGGTTTACTAAACAGTTTAGATTTGAATTGAACTGGTTAATCAGGGATGATTTCCATGATAAGGTGGTGGAAATCTGGAATAAGCCTGTTAGAGGGAACAACCCAGTCCAATGTTGGAATCGTAAAATGGGGGCTTTGCGCAATTTTCTTCGAGGTTGGGCTCGGAATAATAATGGGTTTTATAAGCAGAAGAAACAAGAGTTTCAGGCAATTGTCCAGGAATTGGATGTTGCTGCTGAGAGTAGGGAGTTGTCGGAATTGGAGCGTGAAAATCTTTGTCAGGCTCGGGTAAATTTGGCTGATCTCCTTAGACAGGAAGATATTAGATATTATCAACGGGCGAAGGTGAAAAATACTGTATTAGGTGATAATAATACTAGATATTTTCAATTGATCGCTAATGGGAAACATAGAAAGAAAATAATTTATTCGCTGGACCATGAGGATGAGAAGATTGAGGGGCAGGCTAATCTTAAAACCTATATCACCAAATTCTACAAGGATTTATTTGGAGAACCGACAGAGAGTCAATTAGATCTTAATGAGGACGCCAACCATGACATTCTCGCAAGTTTCTCGGTGGAAAATGATCTCCTTCTCGCTCAATTCTATGAGAAAGAAGTTAGAGATGCTGTTTTCCAGATGGAACATAATAAAGCTTGTGGCCCTGATGGTTTTCCAGTAGAATTTTATCAGACTTTCTGGGATATAATCAAAGGTGACTTACTCATAATGTTTGAGGAGTTTTACTCTAGTGATATTCCTCTGTTTAGTCTGAATTTTGGAATAATTACTCTTATTCCTAAAGTTCAGGATGCGAATATAATCCAGCAATATAGACCCATATGTCTTCTCAATGTTAGTTTCAAAATTTTTACAAAGGTGCTTACCAACAGATTAAACATGGTTGCAGAAAAGGTTGTTAGTCCGACTCAGACAGCTTTTTTACGCGGTCGAAACATCCTTGAAGGGGTAGTTATACTGCATGAAACAATCCATGAGATACATCGGAAAAAACTCAGTGGGGTTTTATTTAAGATAGATTTTGAGAAAGCGTATGATAAGATTAAATGGCCTTTTTTATTTCAGTCCCTCCGAATGAAAGGATTCTCACCCAAGTGGATTTCTTGGATTAAATCTTTCATTTCGGGAGGTAGCGTGGCGGTAAATGTAAATGGTGAGGTAGGTCCATTTTTCCAGACTAGAAAAGGGCTCCGACAAGGTGATCCTTTGTCCCCGCTGCTATTCAATATTGTCGCTGATATGTCGGCGCTTTGGTTAATGAGCTAAGGGACAGGGCAAATTTGTGGAATATTGCCTTACTTAGTTGATGGAGGTTTATCCATTCTTCAATATGCAGATGACACAATTTTATTTATGGACCACGATCTCGACCGTGCTCGCAATATGAAGTTATTGCTTTGTGCGCTCGAGCAAATCTCGGTCTCAAAATTAACTTCCATAAAAGTGAGGTACTGCTTTTGGCGGCCCAAGATTCCATAGAGCAAAGATATGGAGTCGTTTGGTTGTAAACAAGGAACTCCTCTCAAGTATTTAGGATTCCTATTCATTTTCAAAAATTGAGAAATACAGATTGAAAGGGGTAGAAGAACGCTTTGAGAAGCGCCTCAAATAGCTTGGAAGGGAAACATCTTTCAATTGGAGGTAGACTAACCCTTATCAATTCAATGCTAAGTAGCCTTCCATTGTATATGATGTCTTTTTTCGATTCCTAAAGGTGTTCTTCAGAACTTGATTATTTCCGATCTCGCTTTTTGTGGCAAGGGGATGAGTGCAAGAGAAAATATCGTCTTGCCAAATGGAGTATTGTCTGTCAACCCAAAAACCAAGGTGGGCTTGGGATTCTCGATTTAAATGCTATGAACGTTGCTCTCTTGAGTAAATGGCTGTTCAAGCTTTTAACATCGGATGGTATTTGACAGCAGCTTCTTAGGAACAAGTACCTGGTTTCTAAACCGTTAGTCCAAGTTGAGGGCATGTCGGGAGATTCGCACTTTTGGTCCTGTTTGATGAAGGTAAACGGATTTCCTTCCATTCGGTACTTTTACAATCAATAATGGATCACAAAAGCGATTTTGGGAAGATATTTGGCTTGGCAACAAGCCTTAAAAGATCAATATCCCGGGTTATATAGTATCACAAGGACTAGATATATAACTATTGTCAAGTTTTTACAAATTCTCAACCTAACATAACCCGGAGACGATCATTGATTGGGTCTAAGTTGGTGGAATGGAATACATTATTCTCAGTATACCAATTTACATACTACCGTCACAAAGAGATGATGAATTTCGTTGGCGTCAGGTCAATCTGGACTATTCACGGTGAAATCTCACTATTTGGCGTTGATTGCACGTCTGCTCCAAATTTAAATTGCTTTATGGAAGTTAAAAGCTCCATTAAAAATCAAAGTATTCTGTGGTTTCTTAGAAGAGGGTTCTTCTAACGAAGGATAATTTGGCAAAACGTAATTGGCCGTGAGTAAAACATGTTGCTTTTGTCATGAAATGGAGACAATTAGGCATTTGTTCTTTCATTGTCGTTTTGCTCGTATGGTTTGGGGTTTTCTGTATCTTGCTTTTGGCATTGACAGACCTGTGAGTGCGTCCAATATGTTTGGGAATTGGCTTGTTTCTTTTGAGAAGGATCTTAAAAATAGTGTGCTTTTAGGGGCTGCAACATTGTGTTGGTCTCTTTGGTTACATAGGAATGAGGTGGTCTTTGAACGGAAATCAAATACATCCCCTTTGCAGGTTATCTTTGCTATGTCTCATTGGATGCGTACTTGGGCTGTGCTGCAGAAGCCGGATTTGCGAGCTATTCTGGTACAGGCTATGCGACGATTGGTGCAAGTGGCTATGGATTTCTTCTCCCGGGCGTCTGGATGGCGGTCCAGGCTTAGGATTGATAGCTCTTAGAGTGTGTGCGTCTTTTATTTTTTTCTTTTTTTGTTTTTTGGCTGTGTGCTTCTTGATAAGCAGAGGCCGGGAGTTATTTCAAGAACTTGTATCTCCTCGATGTAATGTTTCTTGAAATCAATAAAAGCTTCCTTTATCTAAAAAAATATAGTAATATACACGGGTTTCTAGAAGGATCCTGGTTTTATGCAGAGGAGGAATCGAGCTGGCAGGGACTCACGTCTACTCCTCTGCTTGATTCCTATCGCTCTCTGGGGATAGTTGGTGGTGTGCAAGCCCAAAGCCAATTACCTTTTTCTTTTAAAAGATAATTGGAAGAATATATCAACATTTCGGCATCTGTATCTTGAGCTGCATATGATATAGCCAAACATTTATTACAAAATTACAACAAAAAATATTGTTACGAAGAAATTCGTAAATAGAAACTTAAGCAAGAAAAAAGTTGCAACATGCAATGAAAAGATTAATAAAAAAACACTCAAGCCGCACACAATCTTATTTGAAATCTCTATCCATGCTCGATAAAAAAGTCCCTAACCACGGTATGTAAACAACTGCATGCCACTGACAGCATCTCTCGAGCTTCTTGACACTGCAGCACGGATCATGAGTGCAACCAGTTGATGCACATATAGATAACCTGCAACGGATTAGACAATTGTTTTTTATCAAAGACAACATCATTTTGACATAGCCAAAGAGACCAACAATAAAGACAGCCCCAATTAAACATTGAGTTTTTATCTCCTTTCCCAATCCCAATAGCCAAGCCCTAAACATATGGGCTATACTACTAGGAGGTCTTAGATTAGAAATGGCTTGTATAACACGCCATGCAAAACAAGCAAACTGACAGTCAAAAAAGAGATATTGGATAGTTTTCTCACTGTGACAAAAACAACATTTTTTGCTGCCAGTCCAATTTCTTTTACTTAGATTATCTTTCATTAAGATCACCCCTCGATGTAAGTACCATACAAAGATTTTTATTTTTAAAGGCACTTTAATCTACCACAGTTGCCTATTTATAACTGGGATATTTTGATGCAATAAAACTGCATACATCGAGTGAACAGAAAACTGTCCATTTTGATGGAGACTCCATCGAAAAGTATCCCTTTCGGATGACAACTGTATGCTAGCAATCCTCCTTGTAATAAGCTCTTACATGACTTGTAAATCAAGTCATATAATTGTGGGCACCGGAAGTATGAATCGATCCTCACACGCGTTGGACTTAGAGGTGACACCCATACTCCACTTAAGTGTATGCTCATCGCCACCCAAAAGTCCGCGCACGGAGTATTGACTAAATGGCCCTCACTCAAGCAAATATGAGCCACATAGTCGCACCGCATACACTTACGCGTCCATGGGAGTTTCGATTCCATTCGAACAACCATACCAGATTGAGACCAACTCATCCACGATAGCATTCGCCATCCGTCTCAGACCTTGGTATCGCCGCACTCACCAAGGGAGCAAGAGCAATAGCCAAAGAACGACGGTTGCACGAGTGTATGTATCGATGGTTGATGACAATTCCAGTACCCGGATATGTGTCTAGTGCTAGTTCCCAAGATCAACGCCTAGCACCCACATATCCCACATTCGAGATGTATCGCAACACATACACATGAATCTAAGCAGCTTGGAATAGCATAAACATAAACTACAACTATTACAACTACTTACTATTACAAGTAGTGGTCAATCGCCAAATATCACAAGTCCAAAAGTAAAGTGCAGCGGAAATAACATGTTTAACAAAAGTAGGACAGCGGTATGCCCATCCATAAACCCAAAGGCAACCGACTTGGAGAAGCCCAAGTTCATCCATCAACGTGATCGTCGAACCCCGGAGCAAAGCAAGAGTCGTCGGGGCACTCTTCCGCACCTTCGCCTATATTATTTAGATTAAGCAACCATGAGTACACGATGTACTCGCAAGACTTTAGTGTATGGAAATACAGTAAATGCAAGCTAGAACAAGGAATTAAGCTTCTACACTAGTCTCATTTCAGCATAAGGCAGATTTTGTTTGCAAGCAAAAGATTCATGAAACGGTAATCTAATTTGTAAAGAGCATTTAGTATGAAGCTAAATAACAGTAAGTAGAGTTCATGTACAGCATTTCACAGCCCTCCTTGGCTGCAAATGACAAGTAAAAACAGCCTCCAATGGCTTCCCAATCCACCAACTCATTCCAACACCATTTCCGAAAGTTTTAGCAAAAACAGAGACTATACTTGACATTATTTCCCCAAGTTGCTCATGACCGTGAGCACGGCTAATTAATTAGATTTTTAATCTCTGCAGAGAGTGTACACTTTACCCGCAAGACATGATCTTCCCTTAATGCCAAGCTATTAACACACTTCCTTTGGTGTGTCGGCAGAGAGATCATGACAAGGCCTTTACAATGCGCGACACCGCTACCAACTTCGCCCGCTAAGGTTTCACAGCTGTTAGGGCTAACCGCCCATAACAGGAGCCCCCTCTTGCGCCTTGCAAGGATCTACCCGACCCCACACAACCCAATGGCGGCTAATAACGACACGCACAAATTACTTAGCCAGTCCGCCCCATACCGAACTTGTGGTTGCACGAATTCACTTAGATGATAGCATCAAGTTCGGTCCTTAATCGACCCAAAGTAGAATCTCCCTAACTACGCGTGAGGTCCGCTTTCACGCCTCAAGTTAAGTAATAACTCGCCTGTGTCTAAATCATAAGTTTTGAGTTGGATTTATATCAAGATACACGGAAACCAAACCTCGGTTCCGCTCAATTTAAACAAGTTTGCTCAATGTAGTTGAAACATCTCCCATCATTTTGAAACCAATCTAATGAGCAAGTCTAAGCATATACATATATGTTAATCTCGCATGTTTTACCCAAGTGACATTAATTATTGTCTACACCATTACTAGGTTACAATGGCGAATTCAAATGTCAAGGTAATGGGAATGCATACAATTGATTTAACTACCATCACCCACAATATAGCAAGTTTAAAACATACACGCATGCATATAGTTTGATAAAACAACATAACTTTGCAAATATGGGATCAAAATGGTCAAAGGAGGTGCTTGCCTGGTTGCTCTTTGTCGGGAATATAATCCGGATCAAAGTCGATGTCGTTAATAACCGAATCCGAATTATCGTCGTCTATGCGTCGAATAATAATAACCGAGACAAAAGCAAATAACACCGAATCAAAATGGGACAAAAAGAAATCAGACAAAATTACCAAATTAAATCTTACCAAGAAGTTCATGGTGGGTTTTAGTATTTATGACTTCGAATTCAAGATGCAAAGATTGTTTGAGATTAAATAGATATGATCATCTTATGCTTAAGGTGAATTCTTACCTTGAATTAGGATTCGATTCAAAGCAACATTTAATTAATATTCTAGTTATAAAAAGCTAATCTATTGATTTAGGTTACTAGTATTATTTACATGATATTTGGGAAGGTTTAGGTGATACAAATGTTACAATTAATGATTCCTTATTTGTAACTAATGTTCATTTGTTTATATTCGAACTACAGAATATGAATACTTAGGGTTGTTAGGATAATAAGATTAATATGCATTATGGCGAATTGAGATTATCTTTTCATAATTGGATAGCCTATACTTTGGTTTGTTATTCTAAACTGATTTCATAAGTTTTAGGGTTTAAGCAAGATATTATATTCATTATTGAAAAGGCTTATGTGACCTTATAAATGTTATACTATTCACAATCGGCCAAAAATGCAAGTTTGCAATTATCACTTAAGGGTATTGAGCTAATGAAATTAATATGCAAATCTTAATGAAATAAGAATCTTTCTATGGAATATGATAGAACAAACATTGTAGACCATTTCTACACTAGTTTTATAAGTTTTAGTATTTAGACAGGTTATTTTATCTACTGTTGAAATAGCCTAAATGATCATAGTAAAAATGTTAAATCGGCCAAGATTCATTTTAAGTTTGCGACTACGCTACACATGATTTTTGATTCATATTTCAGGTGTTAATAGGAAACAATCCTAGAAATGTTTTAAAGTTGGTTTCGCGATCTTTTCACCTACGTTAAAGACATTTTTCATACCGAAGTTCATTGCGGCTTAATATGACTTAACTCAAAATTGTTCAATATGATACCATTTTCACTCAGCAAGCAATAATATGTCATTCTAGGGTTATAGCATTCAGTTTTGTCGCTTTAGGTTCTTTTTTCGATGTTTCGCCAATCGGCCGATTTACCGATCGCATGTTTCGATTAGTGAGAAAATATAGCAAACCGAGGCGAAACTTAAATGTTTTTATATACTTGTGATCTATACAAACCCAAGATTGCATCCAAACTGGTTCTACACATTTTTGAGTCCATTTAATCCATATTTTCTCTATTTGAATTTTGCATGATATTAAGACAATGCACGATTAACTTTTTGATGCAAAACACATTAAATCCTAAATATTTTTACAGAAATGGATCATTTGAGATTGCAGGAGCATGCTGGATTTATTTCACAATTTTTAGAGCTAGGGTTAACATAGTTCCTTCATATCATGCAAAACATGACTTTCATTCAACTCTTAATTAAAAGTTTTTGTAGCATGCAACATGTAACTTTTTATTGCATAATCTGAATCCCCACTGAGTAACTCAAATTTAGAAACTAAGTTTGCATTAATCGGAGATCTACAGCAAAAGATATGAATGTTTTATTGCATAGGGCGAAGAAAAAAAAAATGGAAAAAATGTTGCTGGAGGGGGATTCGAACTGGGGACCTCCAGACTACACGCCCTGGTGCTCTACCACTACGCCATGTTGTTGCTTGTAACAAGGCCCCATGCTATATTACTTGAGCTTACCTCCTCAGACTTTAGAGCTCCAAAATCCAACAATGGCGAGGGTTAGCTGGCTGGTTCTGGGCTTTACTCGAGTGATGGAGAAGGGGTTGGAGAATGAGAGGGCTCGGCAGAGGAGTGTCCCTGGCTTCGGCTTGGCTGCATGCATGAGCAAGAAAGCCCTCAGGAGAAGAGGTAACAGCTGCGCATGCATGGAGGGATGAGTGAGCTCACCTGAGTGCACGCGCCTGGATGAGGACTTGGCTCGGTGCTTGCTCTGGCCGGATGGTTACCTCGGCAAAGAGCAGCAACAGCGAGCAAAAGGGCTGGGAGAGGTGACTTCGGCAGTTTTGTGGCAAAGCAGCGGAGCTCACGAGGTGAGACAGCACTCGGGAAGGGCAGCGTTCGGCGGAGCAGGTCGCGTGGCGCACGTCTACTGCCTGGGCAGCCTGCAGCGAAGAAAAAGAGGCCGTGGCAGCGTCTGGGCATAGAGCTGGAGAGGGAGAAGGGAAGGAGAGAGAGGAGGAGAAGCTGGCCAGCGGGCCCAGGCACACGTGGGACCACCCTGCCAGAGGCACAGCTACAACTCCCATCGATTGAAACGGCTAGCACAGTAGCTGGGCGATTTTTGAGTGCTGAATTGACTAGTCAGATGGGCAGGCTTGGCAAAGGATGCAAACTCAGTTGAAAATTTCTCCAAATTTTTGAGCAGGCAGCCCTGAAGATCTAATTTCCATTTTCTTTGGTTTCATCTCAATATCTATTGTCATTTGAGAGCAGTAATTCATTGAACTAGACTAGTTTTCAATCTGTTTTTGAATTTTTAAGCTCTGTAGATGGTGTGCCAAAATTCTGCAAAATTGATTTTTATTCATCTTTTGGTCTCTAGTATTTTACAAAATTATTTGCTATAGCAAGTTGTTTGGTGTTTTTTGAGTTTCAATCATGTGTTGGATTTGGTAATTAAAGCTTTTATTCATATGATAATGAAAAAAAAAATAACAGATCAAACTCCAAAATAGATCCAAAAAGAAATTCAAAAGTGCAACACAATTCAAAACATGACACTTAATTTAATTGATCAGATTTGGGATGTTACAAACCTACCCCCCTTACATTAATCTCGTCCTCGAGATTAGTTGGATTCGCTAAAGAAGGATGGAAACTCGGCTCTAAGACGATCCTCACGTTCCCAAGTGGCTTCTTCCTCGGTGTGGTTACTCCACTGAATTTTTAGCATTTTAATGGAATGATTCCGAGTATGACGCTCAGCCTCGTCGATAACACGAATTGGATGCTCGCAATAAGAAAGGTCAGGTTGCAAGTCAATGGATTCTATTGGAGTGATTTCAGTGGGAGCTCGGAGACACTTCTTCAGTTGAGAGACGTGAAACACGTCATGAACATCCGAGAGCTGAGGTGGAAGTTCAAGCTGATAAGCCACTTCGCCCCTTTTTGCCATGATCCGGTAAGGGCCAATAAATCGAGGTGCAAGTTTCCCGTGGACTCGAAATCGTCGAGTACCACGCAGCGGGGAGACCTTGAGATAAACAAGATCACCAACCTCGAAGCTTAAATCACGACGCCGATTGTCGGCATAGCTCTTTTGTCGTGACTGTGCTTCTTTCAAGCGGCTTCTGATTAGACGGACATGATCTTCAGCCTCTTGTATTATGGTCGGTCCAAAGAATTGTCTTTCACCTACCTCAGACCAGAATAGAGGGGTTCGGCATTTCCTTCCATAAAGTGCCTCAAATGGCGTCATTTGAAGACTGGACTGGAAACTGTTGTTATAGGAGAACTCGGCAAACGACAGACACTTCTCCCAATTGGTGCTATATGATAGCACACAAGCTCGCAACATGTCTTCCAGGATTTGGTTTGTTCTTTCGGTCTGGCCATCCGTTTGAGGGTGATATGCTGTGCTAAAGTTCAGCTTGGTTCCTGAAGATTTATGTAGACTTTCCTGCGGAAGTAAATTGGGATCCTCGATCGGAGACGATTGTTTTAGGAACACCATGCAATCGCACAATGTTTTCGATATACAACTCAGCGAGTTTATCTCCGGGATATGTTGTTTTGACCGGTATGAAGTGAGCCACCTTGGTTAACCGATCCACAATGACCCAAATAGAATCATGCCCCTTACGAGTTTTGGGTAGAGCGGTAATGAAGTCCATACCGATATCATCCCATTTCCATTCCGGAACTTGCAAGGGTCGAAGAAGTCCGGCTGGGCGTTGATGTTCAGCCTTGACTCGTTGACATATGTCACACTTCGCAACGTATGCGGCAATGTCCTTCTTCATGCCAGGCCACCAATAGTTTTTCTTAAGGTCTTGGTACATTTTCGTACTCCCTGGATGGATGGAAAGAGGTGATTCATGTGCCTCCTTTAGGATCAACTCTTTGATTTCTTGATCATTTGGTACACATATTCTTTGTCCATGCATGACCAATCCATCGGCATTTTCAGAAAATTCTGACTGCGCATCATCCTTCATCTTGCGCTTAATTTCGGCCACTCCGTCGTCATTGAGTTGAGCGGCCTTAATTTGAGGTTCAAGGGTTGGTTGGAGGGTTAGGGCAGCCACATACCCTCTTTCAACCACTCCCAAATTGAGCTTGCGGAATTCATCAATCAACTCCGGTTGGTTGACGAGAATGGAGGTGTTGACAGCATGTAGTTTCCGACTGAGTGCATCGGCCACTACATTTGCCTTGCCTGGATGATAGTGAATACCCATATCATAATCCTTGATTAGTTCAAGCCACCTTCGTTGCCTAAGGTTCAGATCTGGTTGGGTGAAGAAATATTTTAAACTCTTGTGATCAAGCAGTATATCTCACAAATGACATCGATGAGGTAATGCCGCCATATCTTAAGTGCATGAACGACGGCTGCCAATTCTAAGTCATGAGTGGGATAATTGACTTCATGAGGCTTCAATTGACGAGAAGCATAAGCCACAACCTTGCCCTCTTGCATCAACACACAACCAAGGCCTAGACGAGATGCATCACAATATACATCGAAGCTTTTGTGTATGTCGGGCAATGTAAGTATTGGGGCTGATGTGAGCCTTTGCTTCAGCTCTTGAAAACTTGCTTCACAAGCCGGTGACCACTCAAATTTCTTCTCTTTCTTGAGCAATTCGGTCATTGGCTTAGCAATTTTGGAGAAGTTCTCGATAAACCGGCGATAGTATCCGGCAAGACCGAGGAAACTTCGGACCTCAGAAACAGTTTGGGGCTGTTCCCAAGCGAGCACATCTTGCACCTTGCTCGGGTCAACGGCGACACCTCCTTCGGATAGGACATGGCCTAGGAAGCCAACTTCCTTTAACCAAAACTCACATTTGCTAAACTTCGCATAGAGTTGATGCTCGCGAAGCTTGTCGAGCACCATGCGCAAATGAAGTTTGTGCTCTTCTTCAGACTTGGAGTAGATAAGGATATCATCAATAAATACCACCACGAACTTATCCAAGTATTCCATGAACACTTTGTTCATAAGGTTCATGAAAGTGGCAGGTGCGTTAGTGAGTCCAAAGGAGACCACGGTATATTCATACAACCCGTAGCGAGTGGTGAAAGCAGTCTTTGGAATGTCCTCCGGGCGAATTTTGAGTTGAAAGTAGCCAAGCCTCAAGTCAATTTTTGAGAAGACTTGTGCCCCACTCATTTGATCAAAAACAAGTCATCAATACGAGGGAGTGGGTACTTGTTTTTGATAGTAACTTCATTCAATGAACGATAATCGACGCACATCCGAAGACTATCATCCTTCTTTTTGACAAACAACACCGGGCTTCCCCATGGTGACGAGCTCGGGCGAATGAAACCCTTGCTTAGCTGTTCTTTGATTTGTTTCTTCAACTCAATCAACTCATCTGGGGACATTCGATAAGGACGTTTGGAGAGAGGTGAGGTCCCGGGCAAAAGATCAATGACGAATTCTATATCCCGATCCGGTGGCATACCCAGAACTCCTCGTGGAAGACATCGATAATCACATACCACAATACCGACGACTTCAGATATTGAGAGAGTGTGGAGGGATGGCTGTTGCAAGGTAGAGCCTCGGTTGGAGGTGTATGTGACATGAACACCATCGGGATTGACTAATGATATAGCTCGGTTGGCACAATCAATATGCCCTTTATTTTTGGATAGCCAATCCATGCCGAGTATAACATCAAGTCCCGTGAACTGATGTTGATTAAATCTCCTTGAATTCTACCCCATTGATCAAAATTTGAACTCCGGACTTATGGACTTTACTCTCATTATTGATCCGGGTGAATAGATTAACATGTCGTTATCCAAGCAATCGACTTTGATCTTTTGTTGTTTAACAAATTTTGTGGATATGAATGAATGAGATGCTCCGGAATCAAATAATACCAATGTAGGAGCTGAGTGCACAAGAAACATACCCAACACCACATCGGGTGCATTGTCCGCTTTTCCGCAAAGGACGTGGTTAAGGCGGCCATGCCCATAGCCTTGGGCCGGCTTGGGAGCTGACCGAGCACTCTGAGAGCTTCCACGCCCACTTGCTGCACCTTGTGGACGTGGCGGAGCATTTTGGGGCTGAGGACGAGTCACTGATTGCTTCTTTTGTGGGCAATTATTCGCATAATGACCTTTCTTATTGCAGGAAAAGCAAGTGACTGATGCAGCCTTGTTCTGATTTCCATAGGACTGTCCTCCGCGGTTATATTGTTGAACCGCAGGTGGTGAAGGACGAGAAACATGCCCTTGAGGTCTTTGGGAAGGCAAAGGTCTGTAAGAACGGCAAAGGATGGCTGCCAAGTACGCGGTTTTGGGGTACCGCTGCTTGCTGATTTTTGCGCTATCCACTTGCGCTTGCGGCTCTCAATTACCGCCTTAGCACTATCTTCCACTCGGATAGCCTTATCTACCAATGCTTGCATATTGGCGATGTCATGGGCAGCAAGAGAGTGCCGTATTTCTTCATTGAGACGCCCCGAAGAGAGCAACCCTTCTTGACTCGCTGGTATTTCATCGGTGACATATCGAGCAAGATAGTTAAAACGGTGGAGAAAATCCATAACCGCTATGGACCCTTGCTTGAGATTGTAAAATTCTCTTCTTGATCTCCATGATGCTTGAGGATATGGGCAGAGCGGAAAGCATCCTTGAAAGCTTCCCAAGAAGTGACTTGGCCCGGCGGGCTAATAGCTTTGAAGCTATCCCACCAAGTCAGCCAGGCACTGAGGTAATATGCAGCGATCGCACTTTCTCCTCCTCATTACAATGGGCGATATCAAGCTTGCCCTCGATATCACGAAGCCAATCGTCAAGATCCAAGGGTCGGCCGACGAGGAAAAGCTTGCGGACGAAGTTCGCTGGAACTCGCCAAGCGTGAATGAGGTGGCATTGCCGCCATCCCGCCATATGTTTGAACGGCGTTGAAGTTCTCAGTATTCTGCACCATTCTCTTGAGAAGTCGAGTTTGCATTACAAGGACTTGTGCCATTGATGGAGGAGGAGGTAGTTCCTCATTCTGAGCCTCCTGATGGCTGTGAGCACTTTCTTGCCCTCTTGTTGGCGTGCCAGAATGTTGGGTCTCGCCAGAGTGCGATCCCGGGTGCAATGGGTTAGGGTGCACAGGGTTGGGCACCTCATTCTCTGGGATGCGGCCATCACGGGCAGCACCTCTAGCCAAGATTGCGCGCATGGATTGAGTCCTTGGCATCCTGATAAGCACACCAAGATTGAACAATACATGCAAAACAGATAAGGTAACGAATTGAATTATATGCGCAATGAAGGTAGAATAATTTGGCATGCAATTCCAGGTTTGAGAACTGATTTCCATGCACAAATAAAATTTGCGGACAGCGAGGACAGATTTTGATGTGCCCAAAAGATTTCGATAACGATATCATCATTAAACACAACACAAGGTTCGATTACATCTTGGGGCCATTCTAACTGACATAGCCCAAGTATAGTATCGAGGCTCCCAGCAGCGTGCCATCTAAGAAAAGAAAAGTAGCAGGTCAGCAAGCCCTTATATGGAAAGCAACATAGTTGGTTAGAGGAGAAAGCGATATACCACAACTCAGCAATGCATGCCATTCTGTACAGCAGTTTTGAGGAATTTTTAGGCACTGCTACAGAATAGATAAAATTGCGAAAATTTTTGGGTAGCTTTTTGGAATAGCTACGCACCCAAGGTAAAATTTTCGAAATTTTTGCATTGACATAATTTCATACAAAATTGAAGGAGCGGGGCTCTGTCCAGAGTAACTGTTCTGCGCATACTACCCCCCTTTTTGAGTTGCAACCCTTGATCCTTAAGTCGGAATTTCACGAAATCCTATGGGCTTAGTCTCTACCCAGAGGTGACCCTTTCCAGAAATTTAGTGAAATTTTCTATGTCTCTAAGTTGAACAAACAAGAGCCTAAATTTCCTTAACCTTACACTTGCTTGCGGCCTATCTAGTTGTTGAATCAAGGTAAGGTTTTAAAACCTTGAAACTTCGTCTTCATCAATCTTTGAATGGCATAAGAAGTAGAGCAAAGCTTTATGATGATGTCTCCTAGAAAACAAATTTTTTGAAGTTTAAGATGAGCTCAAAATCTTTTGAAAGGTAGGATGAGAATGAAAACCTATGAAAGAGATAAGGATAGCGTTCTACATTTTCACAAATAACTTTTGTAACCAAAAATAATCTTTTGAGAGTAACCATTGTCCTTATCTATCGACCATGCTAACTACGGCTTTTCCTACAACGTATGGGCTCGATACCACCTCTTGTGGGCACCCTAAGTATGAATCGATCCTCACACGCGCGTTGGACTTAGAGGTGACACCCATACTCCACTTAAGTGTATGCTCACTGCCACCCAAAAGTCCCGTGCATGGAGTATTGACTAAATGGCCCTCACTCAAGCAAATATGAGCCACATAGTCGCACCGTACACACTTACGCGTCCATGGGAGTTTCGATTCCATTCCGAACAACCATACCAGGATTGAGACCAACTCATCCACGCATAGCATTCGCCATCCGTCTCAGGACCTTGGTATCGCCCGCACTCACCAAGGGGAGCAAGAGCAATAGCCAAAGAACGACGGTTGCACGAGTGTATGTATCGATGGTTGATGACAATTCCAGGTACCCGGATATGTGTCTAGTGCTAGTTCCCAAGATCAACGCCTAGCACCCACATATCCCGCATTCGAGATGTATCGCAACACATACACATGAATCTAAGCAGTTGGAATAGCATAAACATAAACTACAACTATTACAACTACTTACTATTACAAGTAGTGGCCGACCGGCCAAATATCACAAGTCCAAAAGTAAAGTGCAGCGGAAATAACATGTTTAACAAAAGTAGGACAGCGGTATGCCCATCCATAAACCCAAAGGCAACCGACTTGGAGAAGCCCAAGTTCATCCATCAACGTGATCGTCGAACCCCGGAGCAAAGCAAGAGTCGTCGGGGCACTCTTCCGTACCTTCGTCTATATTATTTAGATTAAGCAACCATGAGTACACGTATGTACTCGCAAGACTTTAGTGTATGGAAATACAGTAAATGCAAGCTAGAACAAGGAATTAAGCTTCTACACTAGTCTCATTTCAGCATAAGGCAGATTTTGTTTGCAAGCAAAAGATTCATGAAACGGTAACGAATTTGTAAAGAGCATTTAGTATGAAGCTAAATAACAGTAAGTAGAGTTCATGTACAGCATTTCACAGCCCTCCTTGGCTGCAAATGACAAGTAAAAACAGCCTCCAATGGCTTCCCAATCCACCAACTCATTCCAACACCATTTCCGAAAGTTTTAGCAAAAACAGAGACTATACTTGACATTATTTCCCCAAGTTGCTCATGACCGTGAGCACGGCTAATTAATTAGATTTTTAATCTCTGCAGAGAGTGTACACTTTACCCGCAAGACATGATCTTCCCTTAATGCCAAGCTATTAACACACTTCCTTTGGTGTGTCGGCAGAGAGATCATGACAAGGTTTTACAATGCGCGACACCGCTACCAACTTCGCCGCTAAGGTTTCACATACCGTTAGGGCTAACCGCCCATAACAGAGCCCCTCTTGCGCCTTGCAAGGATCTACCCGACCCCACACAACCCAATGGCGGCTAATAACGACACGCACAAATTACTTAGCCAGTCCGCCCCATACCGAACTTGTGGTTGCACGAATTCACTTAGATGATAGCATCAAGTTCGGTCCTTAATCGACCCAGCGAGAATCTCCCTAACTACGCGTGAGGTCCGCTTTCACGCCTCAAGTTAAGTAATAACTCGCCTGTCTAAATCATAAGTTTTGAGTTGGATTTATATCAAGATACACGAAACCAAACCTCTGTTCCGCTCAATTTAAACAAGTTTGCTCAATGTAGTTGAAACATCTCCCATCATTTTGAAACCAATCTAATGAGCAAGTCTAAGCATATACATATATGTTAATCTCGCATGTTTTATTGAAAAGGCTTATGTGACCTTATAAATGTTATACTATTCACAATCGGCCAAAAATGCAAGTTTGCAATTATCACTTAAGGGTATTGAGCTAATGAAATTAATATGCAAATCTTAATGAAATAAGAATCTTTCTATGGAATATGATAGAACAAACATTGTAGACCATTTCTACACTAGTTTTATAAGTTTTAGTATTTAGACAAAGTTATTTTATCTCTATCGTTGAAATAGCCTAAATGATCATAGTAAAAATGTTAAATCGGCCAAGATTCATTTTAAGTTTGCATTACGCTACACATGATTTTTGATTCATATTTCAGGTGTTAATAGGAAACAATCCTAGAAATGTTTTAAAGTTGGTTTCATGATCTTTTCACCCACGTTAAAGACATTTTTCATACCAAGTTCATTGCGCTTAATATGACTTAACTCAAAATTGTTCAATATGATACCATTTTCACTCAGCAAGCAATAATATGTCATTCTAGGGTTATAGCATTCAGTTTTGTCGCGTTTAGGGTTCTTTTTCGGACGTTTCGGCCAATCGGCCGATTTACCGATCGCATGTTTCGATTAGTGAGAAAATATAGCAAACCGAGGCGAAACTTAAATGTTTTTATATACTTGTGATCTATACAAACCCAAGATTGCATCCAAACTGGTTCTACACATTTTTGAGTCCATTTAATCCATATTTTCACTATTTGAATTTTGCATGATATTAAGACAATGCACGATTAACTTTTTGATGCAAAACACATTAAATCCTAAATATTTTTACAGAAATGGATCATTTGAGATTGCAGGAGCATGCTGGATTTATTTCACAATTTTAGAGCTAGGGTTAACATAGTTCCTTCATATCATGCAAAACATGACTTTCATTCAACTCTTAATTAAAAGTTTTGTAGCATGCAACATGTAACTTTTATTGCATAATCTGAATCCCTACTGAGTAACTCAAATTTAGAAACTAAGTTTGCATTAATCGGAGATCTACAGCAAAAGATATGAATGTTTTATTGCATAGGGCGAAGAAAAAAAATGGAAAAATGTTGCTGGAGGGGATTCGAACTGGGGACCTCCAGACTACACGCCCTGGTGCTCTACCACTACGCCATGTTGTTGCTTGTAACAAGGCCCCATGCTATATTACTTGAGCTTACCTCCTCAGACTTTAGAGCTCCAAAATCCAACAATGGCGAGGGTTAGCTGGCTGGTTCTGGGCTTTACTCGAGTGATGGAGAAGGGGTTGGAGAATGAGAGGGCTCGGCAGAGGAGTGTCCCTGGCTTCGGCTTGGCTGCATGCATGAGCAAGAAAGCCCTCAGGAGAAGAGGTAACAGCTGCGCATGCATGGAGGGATGAGTGAGCTCACCTGAGTGCACGCGCCTGGATGAGACTTGGCTCGGTGCTTGCTCTGGCCGGATGGTTACCTCGGCAAAGAGCAGCAACAGCGAGCAAAAGGGCTGGGAGAGGTGACTTCGGCAGTTTTGTGGCAAAGCAGCGGAGCTCACGAGGTGAGACAGCACTCGGGAAGGGCAGCGTTCGGCGGAGCAGGTCGCGTGGCGCACGTCTACTGCCTGGGCAGCCTGCAGCGAAGAAAAAGAGGCCGTGGCAGCGTCTGGGCATAGAGCTGGAGAGGGAGAAGGGAAGGAGAGAGAGGAGGAGAAGCTGGCCAGCGGGCCCAGGCACACGTGGGACCACCCTGCCAGAGGCACAGCTACAACTCCCATCGATTGAAACGGCTAGCACAGTAGCTGGGCGATTTTTGAGTGCTGAATTGACTAGTCAGATGGGCAGGCTTGGCAAAGGATGCAAACTCAGTTGAAAATTTCTCCAAATTTTTGAGCAGGCAGCCCTGAAGATCTAATTTCCATTTTCTTTGGTTTCATCTCAATATCTATTGTCATTTGAGAGCAGTAATTCATTGAACTAGACTGGTTTTCAATCTGTTTTTGAATTTTAAGCTCTGTAGATGGTGTGCCAAAATTCTGCAAAATTGATTTTTATTCATCTTTTGGTCTCTAGTATTTTACAAAATTATTTGCTATAGCAAGTTGTTTGGTGTTTGTTTGAGTTTCAATCATGTGTTGGATTTGGTAATTAAAGCTTTTATTCATATGATAATGAAAAAAAAAATAACAGATCAAACTCCAAAATAGATCCAAAAAGAAATTCAAAAGTGCAACACAATTCAAAACATGACACTTAATTTAATTGATCAGATTTGGGATGTTACAATAATGGTCCTACGAAAAGACATATTAAAATCCTATAATATTCTTTATATAGTAACATCCAATGGCTACTATAGTTTAGAATAAGGGCCATATGTTTTGCTTTTTTGTGAGATTTTTAACAAATGATATAATGGCGGTTGTAATTAGGGTTCACCAAATTAAAAGACAAGATGTTTTATTTTTTTGTGAGAATTTCTAGACTATTTCTCTTTTTTCTTAGAGACTCTCATGTGCTTTTAATGTATAATAGATTCGGCGCTTTCTTATGGGAAAAATCCTTGCTTTTTTTTTGTGTTTGTGTTTCCTCGTGTGGGTTCTTGATTTGCTCGTTGCTCCCAAATGTTTGAACCAAGAATTTTCTCGATTTTTGTTCTTTGTAATTCTTAGCTGTTTGGAACACGAGGCTTCGACTTCTTTCTGTTTTTCTTCGATCAGAGATTTCGAGCTGCAGAAGATTTCAGTGGTGATGAGCCTTACACGTTTCCCATGTCCACCTTCGGGATTTATTGACCATAACGGTGCTCCCACAATCTTGGAGCTTCTACTCTTCGGCTCGTTGTTCCAGAGTTTGGTGATCTGCTACTTTTGATTTAGTGATTTGGGGCTAATTTTTCCTTCTTGCCATTGTTTTTGTGGTTGATCGATGGAGATGCAATGATTTTAATCAACTTGATTCGAGTTCTGCGTTCTTCTGGGAAAAGTTTAAGGCTTGCTTTTTTTTTAATTATTCCTTGACTTCCCTCTTAAGTAACTAATGTGTAGTAGTTCGGTAGTTGCATTTCATTTCATTATTGACCACCTTTTCCAGGTCATTACCCCAATAACCTTTTTATGCTAGCAGATTCTAAAGCACATGCTCCCTCACTCGTCAATGAGCAGATTGATCAGGCAGCAGGACACTCTGATCTTGTGTAGTTCGACATCCCATTCACTGAGCACGCTACGTCATAATGGTGAAGTTTGCAGATTTGCGAGGCCAGCTGTGGAACTACTGAGGTTCATGTTCTCCACAGTGGCTGCTGATTCGATTAAAGGTTTCATTTGTTATTAACTTTTCACGCATGTTGCCGTTTATTTTCTATTGGAGGTATTTAAATCAACTTGTTTACTTTCCCAAACTGTGCCAGATGTTGCAAGAGCTGGTCCAATGGTGGAATATGAGAGGAGATCGAATCTCATCAGGAGAGCTTGTAGATGGTGATAGCTTTCAGGTTGTTGAGCTGATCCTGACAAATGTTTTTCATGGATGACTCCGTTCAATGCTTTATTTAGTATTTCTTTATCTTTTTACTGATTGATACAGCTTGACACGATTAAACGATTACAAAGGCTCTATGAAGAGCAGCTGATCGAGGATGAAGAACCCTGCCATCTGGATAGATACCAATCTTCTGAGAAATGTGGAAGGCAAGCACAGTTTGACGGCGTTGTCCTCAGAAAGTTTGCTGATAAAACGAATGATGCTTTCTTTGTCTTTTTATTGTATCACAAGTGAAAGAGTGTTCTTACCTGTAGTAATGAAATGTGATACAGGGTGTGAAGAGTCTGGAAAGTATCTTGGTTAACCGAATCGAAATATTTTAGTTAATTCGGTTCAGCTTTTTATTTTAACTAAAAAATTCGACGTACAATTTTCACAAACTGAATTATTTGAAAACCGAAATAACAAAAAAAAAACGGATTGCCCACCCCAGTTTGGTCATTCCCGAACGAACGAATCCAACAAACTCTCGACGAAAATCGAGCTGCTACAACACAAGAATCAAGATTCGTCGCCTTCCTCTTCGCCTAGAGCAGTCCGCCTTCTCCGTCTCCCAAAAGAAATTGATTTAATCCTAAACGAGTAGAGAGAGAGGGAAGAGAGAAAAGGGCAATCGAATACTTTTACCAACAAAAAGTTTCCTCACTATTCCAACGCCACTGGCAATCTTATGTTCCTTTTATCATCATCGGCCGACATTAAGATCACATGCTATTCTTGGTTACTCCATATTAGCCTATGAGGGTACTATTAGGGCTTATGGTTCAGTGAATCCTGTTATTTTTAGTGGTTAACGTTGATCCTCACAAATCGGATAGATATGTGAAAAATTGGCAGTGAAAGCCTCCCGATCTGACACAGGGTCGATGCGGACTAGTAGATGACCGTGTATAATATGAGGAACAGCTGGAAAAGTTGGAGGCCCAGCAGAGTAGATTAATTAAAGTATACGGGGTCCATGTCTCGTAGTATATGGCATGCTCACAGAGTAGATTAATTAAAAGTATATGGGGTCCATGGCTCGTAGTATATGGCATGCTCACAGAGTAGATTAATACTACCGTATATAAAGATGGAGGAATTCCCGGGCTCTCAGCGATCCACGTCGCGTTTTGCTACAGAAAAACGGCCTGCCGTGCGTACGGCGCGCGACCGTTGAGCCACGTCGCCGCATTGCTCACCGTTTTGTTTGGCTTAAATATTTTACCACCGTTATTCATCAACAAAACCCGCGCAGCACGACGGTCGGGCGTCTCGCTCCAAAGCCTGAGGTCGCGAGTTCGATTTCTCACGCGCGCGCGAGCCCGCGTGATTTTTTCCGCGCGACGCGTGGCCTGGGCGTCAGCTGCCTGGTTTTTGCAGAGAAGCCCTCCAATTTTCGGAAATCACATTTAGGTCCGTTTTTTTGCAGGAAAGACCAAAAAATCCCGAAAAATTTTTTTAGCTGCAGAAAAGCCTCCAAATTTTCGAAAATCACAATTAGGTCCTTTTTTTTGCGGAAAAGACCAAAAAATCCGAAAAAGGGTTTTTTTGCTAGGGCCCCTAGATACCGCCTATTTTTTGCGAAAGAGCCCTCGGAGGTTTCGAAAATCGCATCTAGGTCTTTTTTTGCGAGAAAGACCCTAAAACTTCCGAAAATTTATTTATTTTTTGCAGTGAGGCCCTAAAAAATACGCGTTTTTTTCGCAGAAAAACCTTTAGAATTCTCAAATAGATTTTCAGATTTCCAACGGTCGACCTGACGTGGCGCGGCGTGCGCCGCGCCAACGTATCTAGTTAAAAGTATACGGGGGTCCATGGCTCGTAGTATATGGCATGCTCACAGAGTAGATTAATTAAAAGTATATGGGGGTCCATGTCTCGTAGAGTCGTAGTATATGCTGACAGAGTAGATTAATTAAAGTGATGTGCTCTGCGGGGCCTAACTATAATTAACTTTGAAGGAAAGCCGGGCCTAACTTTTCCATGTCTCGCGCAATGGCTAGATTCAATGGCATGGGATGTGTTTGGCTGGTGAGACAAAGTTGAATAACATGGAATGGTTACGTATCATTTGGTTTTATTGTTTTGAATGAATAGAATGGTTTAATACTATAGAGAATATTTCTTAAATTTGTGACATATTATTTATGATGGGATGATTTCATTCGAGCAACCAAACACATCAATGATTTTTTTCTTGAACCATCTCATACATGTACCATTTGGTACAAACAACCAAACACACCCTTAATTCGAACACCGTTGTTATCCTTAAATAAGTTTTGACATGCCTTTGCTATTTTTTTACTAATATTTTTTTCCAATCGACGTGGCACACACATTCTTAATTATTCGTGTAATTACGATTATGGAATATGTCTCAAACCAAAATACATACGTTCCTCTCATACACAATGGGATAGTGAGAAAATATATATATATATATATATTGCATCTCGGAGAGGCTATAATTGCATATATTATTGTTTTTGGTACAAAAGATACTGTACTTAATGGAAAATGCTCTAACTTTTAGTGAAGCTTGAACCATTAATTTACTATCCGAAGCAATCTTATAGTATCCGGGGTGTGCGCGTGTCTCTATACACAAATCTATCTATATTTATATTAATTGGAGGTCTTTTTAGAAGCCTTCATGTTAATCCTACAACGTAAAGGCTAGAAATTCTCTTATTAATCGGAGAAAAAGAAAAGGGTTAAAAAATTTCATTTTTAGATAAAGAAAGCTTTTATTAATCTCAAGAACATTACATCGAGGAGATACAAGTCCTGAGACCACTTCCTACTCGCTAACTAGAAGCACACAGCCCAAAAAACCATAAACACACACACACTCTAGTGACTATCAATACGAAGACTAGATCGCCACCCATGCGCTCGAAAAGAAATCCTTGGCCACCGAACTAATCGGCGAGAAACATCCACCATAATACCTCAGATATCCGTATTAAGCAAAGACAAACCAAGAACGGCCAATGGAAGTAACATAAATAACTCGCAAAGGAAAAGAAGTTGATTTCTTTTGAAAAATAACATCATTCCTGTGTAACCAAATAGACCAACAAATTGTTGCGGCCCCTAGTAACACAATATTTTTAATACCCTTCTCAAAACCACATAGCCAACCTCCAAACATGTTAAAAATTTTCATATTAATCGGAGAAAAAGAAAATCATTTGGACGTTAAATTTCTTGGATCGATGATGAACATTATCTTGTCCAAAAAAACCAAATTAAGCCACCACAATCTTTTGGTCTAGTCAACTTCGACCAGCTCGTCCAATGAATCTTACGTCTATCAGCAGCACCCACTACACCACCGCGTACAACAAAGAATATCTAAACAGTGTTTTCCCGTAAAATCGAGCACACGTCAAAAGGGTAAGTTTAATTAATGTAGAGCATTTTCTAATGGTAGTACCTTTCTCAAAGCAACAAGGGCCGTAGTGATATAATATAAATCCAATGCTGTGCTGAGTGGAATGATTTGGAAACCTATCTCCATAAGATAACAAGACTGACATATTTGTTCAACTAAAACTTTAGAGGCTTTCACACCATGTTAGATATAATCTTTGACATGTATTGGTTAAGAGATAAGATTACAACAAAATATTTGAAGTAAGGGTAGAATTCTGATATGTTTAAGTTAGTTGTTAGCAAATAGAGTTTGTTAGCTAGTCGGTTATATACTCATATATATCCCCAGAGGAGCTTAGACCGTAAAACACTCAACTATATACGAGATCATTTATGACGTGGGACCGTTAGAAGTTATATCGGAGGACGGTAGGTTTAGAGATCCCAAGTATCATACTAGTCCATATGTAAACAATATTAATTATATATGTCATATATATATATATATATATATATATATATATATATATATATATATATATATATATATATATATATATATATATATATATATGTGTGCATGTGTATCGATTGTTAAACATGTTTATATTGTATATTCGATGATAGGGTCATGAATCGCCCACATAAGAACCGATTCTAATGACCATATCATCACAATCGACAGATGAGGCTCTATCACAATCGGTCAAACCGATCGTGATAGTTTCTCTTTATCACTATCTAAAGACTTTGTATCACCACTAGAACCGATCAGTAATGACAAAAAGAACCGATTCTCGATTTACAATCCTTAGTAGTGGAATCAAGACACGGAGTGGTTCGCAACGCTATGCTTCCAACTGGCCATGATGCAAAGGTTGCTAGCATATATATATATATGATTGGAGGGCATTGAGCCATGCCATCTCACCCTCCCTCGCGATTAGGTCCTCTGAAAAATTGGAAATCACATTTAGGTCCTTTTGGCGGTTTTTAATAAAATAGACTCAAAAAATATGAAAATTGCGTTTAGATCCCTCCGCGGTTTACATTTAGGTCCTCTAGATGTTTTTTTTGCAAAACGGGCCCCGGAAAAAATTAATTTATGTCCCTCTACAGTTTAAAAAACACATATTCATCGAAAGTTTATAGTAACCCATGGATTCGCCAACGGGTTGTAATCGCGGTTTTTTTAAAAAAAATACAAATTCGTCGAAGGTTTATAGCGGCCCATAAAGAGGGCATTGAGCCATGCCACCTCACCCTCCCTCGCAATTAGGTCCTCCGAAAAATTGAAAATCGCATTTAGGTCCTTTTGGCGGTTTTTAATAAAATAGACTAAAAAAAATATGAAAATTATGTTTAGGTCCCTCCGCGGTTTACATTTAGGTCCTCCAGATGGTTTTTTGCGGAACGGACCCTAGAAAAAATTACTTTATGTCCCTTTACAGTTAAAAAAAATACAAATTCGCCGAAGGTTTATAGCAACCCATGGATTCGCCAACAAAGTTGTAAATCATGTTTTCTAAAAAAAACACAGATTCATCGAAGGTTTATAGCGGCCCATAAATTCACCGACGGGTCCTAACAACCCATTTTTTTAAACAAATACGAAAGCCGAAAATATGACCAAATTTTCCAAAATGCATAAGTATATATTAAAGTGGAAAGGATTGGAGGGCATTGAGCCATGCATGCCACCTCACCCTCAATCGCAATTAGGTCCTCCAAAAAATTAAAAATCGCATTTAGGTCCTTTTGGCGGTTTTTTAATAAAATAGACTCAAAAAATATGAAGATTGCATTTAGGTCCCTTCGCGGTTTACATTTAGGTCCTCCAGATGGTTTTTCGCGGAACGGACTCTAGAAAAAAATTACTTTATGTCCCTCTACAGTTAAAAAAATAAAGATTCGTCGAAGGTTTATAGCAACCCATGGATTTGCCAATGGGTCAGAATCATGGTTTTCTAAAAAAAACACAGATTCGTCGAAGGTTTATAGTGACCTATAAATTCACCGACGGGTCCTAACAACCCATTTTTTTAAACAAATACGAAGACAAAAATATGACCAAATTTCCCGAAATGCATAAAAAATAGCCACGGTTTTAAAAAAAACACAGATTCGTCGAAGGTTTATAGTAGCCCGTAGATTCGCCGACGGGTCGTAGCCGCGGTTTTCTTGAAAAAAACTCAGATTCGTCGAATGTTTATAACAACCAATAGATTCACCGACGGGTCCTAACGTAAAAAAAAAATTACATTTATATCCCTCCGCAGTTTTCTCCCAAAAACACAAATTCGCTTGTTTTCTAAAAAAACACAGATTCAACGAATATTTATAGCAACCCATAGGTTCGCCGACGCATCCTAACGCAAAAAAAATATAAACAAAATTACATTTATATCCCTCCGTGGTTTTCTCCCAAAAACAAAAAACATATATTCGCCAACGATTTATAGCGGTCCACAAGTTCACCGATGGGTCCCAACGACCCCCCCTTTTTTTTAAAAAAAATAAGAAGATCAGGATTACGCAAAAAAAAATGAAAATACGCTTATTTTCTCCCAAAAACAGGAACCGCAGATTTACGGACGGTTTATAATGATCCACAAATTCGCCGATTGGTTCTAGCGACCTATTTTTAAAAAAACATAATAAACCGGAATTACACAAAAAAAATATGTTTAGGTCCCTCTGTGTTTTTCTCTAAAAAACACAGATTCACCAACAGCTCCTAGCAATCCAAATATTTACCGATAGCTTGTAACAACCCATTTTTTTTAAAAAAAAAACAAGAAAACCAAGATTACGCATTTTTTTTGCAGAAATATCAATCGAACAAAATTTTGTGTGACACAACATCGCGACCGAATTTTCTAAATTTTACACGATACATAATACACACTACGAACCAAAGGTGGACGAGGAGGCGGCTCTGGCTGAAGCAGCCGGAAGAAGTACTCGAAGGTCGAAGCAAAGCCTCGTACTGCAGAAAAGAAAGAAGACGTGTGGCTACAGTACACAGGACAGCAGTGCGCACGCAAGAAGCAACAGAGAGATCAGAGAAGGTTTGTATTTCTGTGTCAGAAAGGATGTCAAGGGAAGGGAGGAGTTTGTCTCCATCCAGCGAGCGATTCTACCGTCTTCGTGTGGATCAAATGGAACGAGGAGATAGCTGCATACGAGAAATCCATCAACAAGAGGCGGGCATCTACTGATGCCCAACAAGTCCACCTAATTAGCTGAGTCTAGTTCATCGTGAGTTGAGTTTGAGACTTTAGGAGATGTGTTCGCTGTCATAAGTTGAGCTTGTAGGAGATGTGTACAAGACGTTGAGAAGATATGTTCTCCGCTCATAGTCATTCGCCAAAGTTGAGACCGTCAAGATGAGTTTGGGATGTTAAGAGGATGTGTTCTCCATCCCGTGTCGAGTAAAAGTTAAGCAAATCGTAGTTGAGACCGATTGCCTCAATAAGAAAGACTCGGTGTGTCAAGATTAGAGGGGAAAATATTAGATATAATCTTGACATACATTGGTTAAGAGAAAAGATTATAACAAAACGTTTCAAGTAAGGATAGAGTTCTGATATTAGATATAATCTATTTTATTCTGCACTATAAAAATTAAAATAACAAAAAATCAAAAAACTTACCTTTTTTCCCTTTTTTTTCTTCCTCCTTCTTCCTTCTTCCTCTCTCCTCCTCTCTGCCTCACTCTCCTCCTCTCCCGAGCCACTCTCACTCTCTCTCTCTCCTTGCTGCACTCTCCTCTCTCTCTCCTCCACGCAGCTCTCTCTCCTTCCTCTCTCGCCGATCGCCGCCTCTTTTTTTTCGTTTCACGAAGCCATGAAAGACAATTGCCGCCGCGCCGGTAGAGTTCATTGTTGTCGCTAAACGGTTTGGCGATTACTTAATAGTCGCCACACCGCTTATGATTATTATAGTCGCTAAACCGCTTACGACAACAATGAGACCTGCTCAAACCGCTGCGTAAGCACGCGGATTAGGCGCTTGTCGCCAAATGGTTTGGCGACTACCCTATTATCGCCAAACGGTTTGGCGACCGGGTAATATTTCTGCAATTTTTTAAATGCGTGTATTAATGTCGCAATTTCGAATTAAAATAATATTATTTAAAAAAAATTCAAGAGGGATGAGTTGGAAACTTTGTTGAAATCAAGTATCAGCTGCTAAGAAAATAGAATGTATGGTTTGGAGTCAATTTTATGGGAAGAAATTGTAATCGATTTGATGAGAACTGTACAAATTTCTATGATATAATAAATTTGTGAGTGCATATATCAAGCACCATCAATGTAATCTATTGCATGCTCAGCTGGTCCTGTTTTGCATGGTCATCTCATTGTTTGCTACAAGTTTGTTTTGTGTTACCGTAACAATTATGAGCATTCAACTAACATGTAAAAGAAACTTGTGTAATCGGAAACAACGAAACATTTTCCAATGAATCAAACCTTGTGGAGAGAAAGAGGGGATACCAAAACTATTGATAGGAAATAGTTTAATAAAGATGAATTTGGTACTTATTTGTGCTCTCTTATGTTACTTTTACCATCACCGACATTAAGATCGCATGCGATTATTGGTTACTCCATATTAGCCTAGTCCTATTAGGACTTATGGTTCAGTGAATCCTATTATTTTTAGTGGTTGATCCTCTCAAATCGGATAGACAGTGAAAAATTGGCAGTGAAAGCCTCTCGATCTGACAGCAGAGCTATCTTTATCTGCAGCCACGCGGAGCATCCAACTTTAATCAACGACTCTGCTGGGCCACAATAGAAATTGCCTGTAACTTTCCTTCCAACATTCCACGAGAGAAATTGAGAACTTGTGCTGTACTACGAGACATGGACAGGATTCGCATCCGACGTCGCTCCGTGTCTCACGCGCAGTGGCCGAGCCGCATCCAACGGCGGATGCTCCGTGTGGCTGCAGATAAAGATCCCCACATGACGTCTCTCCTCTTCAGAGCTACCTCCTCGAGCTTCTTCCACAGCTCCGGGCATACCAACCAGGGGGACAGAGAGAGAGAGCTGTGCGGCCATGGAGGGGCTTGCCTCGGCTATCCTCAAGCCGGCGGTTGCTAAGCTGGCTTCTGTCATTGGAGATCAGCTGATGATGCAGTGGAAGCTGCGGGACGACCTGGAGGACATGAAGGACAAGCTGGATATGATTGGGGCGACGCTTGAGGACGCCGAAAGGCGGTCGATCAAGCAAAAACAGGTGCAGGTGTGGCTGAAGCGGCTCAAGAACGCCGCCTACGACATCTCCGACATGCTCGACGACTTTCAAGATGGAAAGGTACGTAGCTAGTACTGCTTGTCGTTCGTCTGTACTGAGTTGATTATCCAGCACCATTACTTCCATGATATTTTTTCACTTGACATGTTGGAGTATTTATCAGAAAATACTTTACGAAGTGTTATATTTAAGTTTGCATTTCCAAAAAGAAGCGAAGGCGCCACCAATTATATGCTTTTGCAAATTGTGAACTTTTGATTGCAAATATGTACTCTCCTACTGTAGGATCGATATATACTAATATAGTAATTAGAGAGATGAATGATTGTACGGAAGGTAAAACTAATTTTTTTTAGTGATTCTCAAAACACCCCTAAACGGATTGTAAAAAATTGTTTCGGTTTCCACGAAAATAGATTGATATATGTTTACTAAAACAGTAATTTTTTAAGATCCTACCGTTGGATTGACGTGAAATTTGGACTGTAGAAACTAGATGCAATTTCAAAACTAACCCAACAAGAATCAACTCAATTGGATCTACAGATCTAAAGCTATGACTTTCGCAATATAACTGTACCAAATAATGACGAACATTGATCAAACCTTTTTAATTTTTATTAATACTGGAAATTAATAAATTATTAACTAAACTGAACAAATCAATATAGGATAATTGATCTAATACTATAGAAGAGAAACTAGATTAAACATGCATGCTAGAAAGTAATTATACGAAAATATAAATTAAAAGATCGTAATTAGAATTAAAATATCGAATCCATGCTTACTGATTTTTATCAAAGAATATATATATATATATATATATATATATATATATATATATATATATATATATATATATATATCCCTTTACATAAAAACACAAGCCTCAAATAATCCCCTCAATTTTTCATCTTCCCTCTTTCTTCTTTTTCTTTTCTCTCGCTTCTCTCAGTTTCAATGTAACGCTGTACAGGTGAATTACTGTGTGGCACTGTATCGCAACAATCACTGTAGCATTATTGTTCCAAGAGACTCTACGCCGAATTTTTTTTCACTCGTCGTAGCTGGTGGCTCTTTTCTTTTCTTTTCTTTGCATACACCTACAGAGAGGTGTCTTTTTTTTTGCACCTAAACAGTAGCCTCCTGCTACCTTTTTATAGCCGCTCTTAACTCTAATCAACTGCATACATATATATATCTATTTGGCCTAATAACATATATAGTCCAATATATGCATATAACCTAAAATTCACGCATGCACGAGTATAGTCTACCTGCCGCCTCGTGTGACTCAATCGCATCCACATACACTGTTCTTTAGTTCGAACGTCTCGTATGACATCCTTGATCACTAAGATCTCGGTTCCACTCTTGATCTAGTCCCGAACCTCAGTTTCTCCATAAACCTAGTTTCAATCCTGTCTCGGCCACGTTTGCCCTCAAGCAACACCTGCATATGGACAAATACGAAACCATATACGAGCACAAGTCCACAACTTGACTCAAGATCAGTCCATGCAACCACTCACACGAGCGCATTGCATCAAGTAAAACTATTGTCATGCTATCACAAGCATATCAAGTAATCATCTGAAACAGCACATATATAAGAATCACACATGCCAATACCATATTCACTTTGCAATGCTAATTTCATCATTAAGTCAATTTTTCAGCACATGATTTCACACCTACAGAAGTGCTTGCGACACCAGTATTTTTCAAACTAGTTGCATACACAAAACTAGTGTGATGTCCTGTATTTTCTCGACCCTGCCTGACGGCGGTGGTATAATTGGATACTAATCCTATGTTCCTATTGAAAGGTACTTCGTAGAAATATATATGAAGATTGATGTTTTTCCTTATTTCCATATCTGATATAAGTTTAAATTTTCTTACAGGGGACAGGTCTGCTTTCATATTTTGCGATTGCACCAAACATTACCTTGGCTAACAAGATGAGAAAAATGAGACAGGAACTGACAGAGATCCACAAAGACCATAAGAGATTCTATTTCTCACCAGACTCTGCCAGTAACTTTGAGGAGCAGATTATTGTCCAACGGGAAACAACATCATCGGTGGATGAAGAAACAATCCTAGGTAGAGAGGAAGAAAAGAAGAAAATCATAGAATTGTTACTGGAAAGAAACACCAAAGAAGAGACCATAATTGTTCCTATCAATGGTCTTGGAGGCGTAGGAAAAACAACCTTGGCCAGACTGGTTTTCAACTATACCCATTTTAATGAGTATGATCATCGGGTATGGGTCTATGTTTCCCAGGTGTTTGACTTGAAGAAAATAGGAAGGTCTATAATTTCCCGAGTTTCAGATCAAGCAAAACAAGACTTGAATGATCAGGAGTCAATAAACCAGAAGCTTAAGGAGATACTTAATGGTAAGAAGAGTCAGAAGATTCTAATTGTTCTCGATGACCTATGGGAGGAAAAAAACACTGAGTTGGGAAAGTTGAAGACTATGCTAAATGTGGGCAGCAAGACTGATGTCATAGTAACTACACGTAAGGAAGAAATTGCAAAAAATATTCGGACTGGTAAATCATATGATTTAAAGCCCTTGGATGATACCATGTGCTGGAATATAATCAAGAAAAGGTGTAATTTTGAATCTAGACATGACAAAGAACAACTGGAGCAGATAGGACAGGACATCGCAAGCAAGTGTGCTGGTATAGCATTAGCAGCTGCAGCACTTGGGTACACGTTATCTGAAATGGATCTTGAGGATGGTCAGCAGTGAGAGACAATGACATTTGGAATGAACCTTTAATACAATCATCAGAAGATATACATTCAGTGCTTCCATCCTTAATGTTAAGTTACAAAAGAATGCCATCCTACCTAAAGTTATGCTTTGCCTATTGTGCAATCTTTCCAAAAGGTCAGAATATAGGTAAATATGATCTGATTTACCAATGGATTGCTCTCGGTTTCATCCAGCCATCCGATACATTTTCAGCCACACAGCTTGGCGAGAAGTATGTCATGCAGCTCCTGGGGATGTCTTTCCTTCGTCGCTCCAATTTATCTTTGGTGAGTTGCTGTATACCTTCACAGCTGAATAACTATTTTTTTTAAGTGAACTGTTCTTCTTAACTCCATAACAGAACAACTGTTCTTTTTTTTTTTTTTTGCGAGTGAACCCGCCTTCTCATAACTCATCGTCAAGCAGCACTTATAAAATGCATATTCACATATTACTCACAAAGCACACCCATTGTATTAGAAGCAAGGCTTCTATTTTGAATTGTTTTTGCATAGATTTTGTAATACCTCAGCATTTTATGTGCTCAAAAATACTACCACCACTTACATTTTTATCACTTTACCATGATTTTATCTAATTTCAGCAAACAACTTAAACAATTATCCTAAACCAAGAATAACAATAATTTGGATAACCATATAAACAACAACAAAAATAATAATAACCTTGGAACCACATCGTTCAAGCATGCCCGAGTCCATGCGCTTGGGAACGCATGTCTTCGCGACTTGGGTACACCCAGATCACAAGTGTCCAGAAGCAATCTTTACCTTTTGACTACGATGATAATCAAGAATAAATAAACAATAGATAAATAGTAGATAATCAAATTTAATTTCAAAATTTTATCAAAACTTGGGTATTACGTTGATTGAACTGGTCGAAAACTTAACCGCTCAGATAAGGGTGGGCTTTGTTCAATATATTATAGACTTTATGTATTGCAGGACCATTAACAGAGTATAGTCATGGTTAATTTGAGAGCCCAAACAAATGATAGGCTTTTAATCCTTGTCAGCTAGCCCATAAATCAAATTCATACAATAGTTGAGAGAAAAGGTTGGGACTGCATCCCGTATCTCTTGTTAAATCAAATTCATACAATAGTTGAGAGGAAAGATTGGGACTGCATCCCGTACCACTTGTTCTACTTTTATTCTCTGTGAGTTTTTGAGTGCTTGACATTCAATATACAACGGTTTGCATTTAGTTTCAAACTAGTTAAGTAATCATTATATACATTATTTACATAGAAAATAAAATCATTAAATAATATTAAATTTTGGACATTATACTACAATACAAAACTAAAAGTGTAAGATAAATAGTTGCATGATTTCTTTCACTTTTCTTACACTAGTAATCGTGCATGTGCAATGCATGCTTTTCGCTATAAGTCTCATGAAATTATTAATCAAATTCAAAATTTAAAAACTATATCTATTGTAATATAATTTATCCCAAATTTATAAATCCCACTTATACATTCGCTGTAAAAAGAAAAATACAAAGTAACCAACATTATCAATCACCCATGTTCTACAATAGGATTATTCAAAAGGGATGATTCCCACTTGCAACTCATGTAGTTTTCACCATGGAACAATTACTGAAAAACATAGCATTTCTAAGCAAAGAAAATTATATTTTAAATTTTTTTGTTACAAACTCTTTTTACTTATCATTCATTTCATCTTGTCAGTGTAAGCCTTGCGCCACTTTCAGTATCAAGAAGATGGCAGGTCGTGCCTAGAAAATAGGATCTGAACTTTCAGTATTAACTTTGTTCTCGTTGCTATAAGACAATAGAAAAGCTGTAATACAGCAGCGCCAATACTGAGATTGTCTCTTGCTGTTTTCTCGTCCGACAATAGCGCCTGCCCAATAGCCTCCTCTGTAATCGTGTTCAGCAGCGAGTAAGAGCCATCTCTGATTTCACATCTCAGATAAACAAATAAAGCATCAAGCACCAACAATCAATTCAAGCAACTGCTCAATAGATATCTCTCTCACCCTTAAAAGAATATTGTCATTCCAACAATGGCGGCATAAAAGAAAGGGAGTGTATAGGTATCATCCGGATGTTTTTGTCTTAACTAACATCCAAATTCACCGGGCCGTTGGATCAAATCATAAGATCGGATGTGGGCCGTTGGATCTAACATCCAAATTCACCGGACCGTTGGATCTAACATCCAAATTCACTGGGCCGTTGGATCAAATCATAAGATCAAATCATAAGATCGGATGTGGGCCGTTGGATCTAACATCCAATGGTTCTAGATTTGGGTGATTTCAACCAAAAAAACATCCGGTTGATGTTTATCAAATCCCTAAAAGAAATTGCAACATGCGAAACACATGATTGCTCGGCAGAGGACCCATCAATTTCTATCGCTTTATTGGAAAATATGGAATCTTTCATAATAAGGCATCCAATTCAACTTTATAGTATTAATTTACTCCTAAGCAACTTAACTCTATCCAGATGATAGTGAGTTGCCAAGGGATAAAGATTCAGTAAATAAATTTACCAAAACACAGTGAATTCACTGGAAATTTGTTACTGGCATCATAATAGATATGTTCTCTTTCAATAAAATACCAAATAACCTTGCACTTTCTTAGAATATTTAGCAAGAAAACATGGCAAAATACCAGTTTGATTGCTAGAGTATCACCTGACATTGTGTTTGGTGTGACCAATTTTTTGAAAAACAAAGTAGCAGCACGTAATTCATTTTTCCCTCGGAACTACAAATTATAATGTCAAATCAATAGTACCTCATGGAGCTAATCCATGCTAGCCATCCCATGCTAAGCACCGCTATACAAAACGTCATGTAGATAAGAAAATAAAAGGGCATGACCTCAACACCTCCTTTTCTGAAAAAAAAGGATGATCGAGGAGGAGAAGGCGAAGCAATTGTAGTGGTGGCGTTGGGAGGAATTAATGGCAGAGGAGAGCTGCGTGGGATGCCAGATGCAGACATGGAGGCGAGCTAGAGGGTGATGGGTCATTGGCGTTGTGGTTTTGGGGATTGGTTAGGCTATTCTCAGTGTATGGTAACATACCTATTTAATGCATGCCACATAAGTATTTTTGATGATATGGCAAAAGAGTTAAGAGGGGAGAGAAGAAAGCTGTATCTTGAGGAAGATACCACTTGGATACGAAATCATAGACATTGAAATTTGAATCATCTAAGTGGCCCACAATTCATACTCTCATACACATCTAGCATTTAATTATCTTGTGGGGACTAAAAAACAATCCATGATACCATACATTGGGATAGTTGTATCTTCTATAATATCATATGACATGGCAGCTTTAGATATTGCGACGAGATACAATGCACTGTGAATAGAGGGGAGGGGATTAATTATGCTAATTAATGGAATTAATGAATGGCAGGATAGTATTTGAATCTAGGCCGTCCTAATTGCATTTAATTGCCCTATTTAATTGTATGTTAATTGCATACAAGTGATTTTGGGGTAAGGAACAAGCTGTTATGCTCTTAAACAACTTATATATACATATATAAGATGCCTGGACTTGACATTTCAGAATACCAAATGGCGAGAGGTGCACTTCACCATGCACGACCTAGTGCATGACCTCGCAAGATCAGTCATGACCGACGAGTTACTTCTCTCTGATGCTGAAAAAGGTAGCAACAGTAGTGGGAACAAGTACTGCCGCTATGCATCGCTCACAAATTATAGTGGGCCAACAAAATTGTCTGCTATTATTCCGGCCCAAGTGAGGGCACTGCGCTTCTTCGAACAAAATCGTTGGGATTGTCGGGAACTGGAGCTCCGCGATGATGCATTTAAATTTGCAATGTATTTGCGTGTCTTGGATTTAAGCGGATGCGAGTTGTCGAACCTGCCCAAGAGTGTTACTCGGCTCTCTAGATTACAGTGCCTAAACCTGCATGGATCTTGGGGCATTACTGCATTACCGGAATCAATTGGCACAATTGAACGCCTGATGCATCTCAACTTATCGGGTTGTGGTAGGCTAAAAAAACTGCCAGAATCAATTGGCACAATTGAGCGTCTAATGCATCTCGACTTATCAGGTTGTTCTAGACTAGTAGAACTGCCGGAATTAATTGGCAAAATTGAGCGTCTGATGCATCTCAATTTATCAGGTTGTTCTAGCCTAGTAGAATTGCCGGAATCAATTGGCAAAATTGAGTGTCTACTGCATCTCAATTTATCAGGTTGTTGTAGGCTAGTAGAACTGCCAGAATCAATTGGTAAAATCAAGAGCCTGATGCATCTGGACTTATCAGATTGTTTTAGACTAGTAGAACTGCCGGAATCAATTGGCAAAATTGAGCGTCTGATGCATCTCAATTTATCAGGTTGTTCTAGCCTAGTAGAACTGCCGGAATCATTGGGGAATCTCAAAACCCTGGTATACTTGGACACTTCAGGCTGCTTACGTAAACTGCAGGAGCACATGATGCATTATCCTACCCTGATTAAATTTGTACGATCGTCACGCTTCATGGTTCATGCTAATGATGTTAATACTGGTGGCAATCTTCATCAGCTGGAGGACATAAATCCTGCTGAGTTGAAAATATGTAGTCTTGGAAATGTAAGGTTTCCGGAAGAAGCTCGTACTGTTAAATTGTTTGAGAAACAAAATCTTTGGAAGCTGACATTTGAATGGGACTTTCGGAATGCTTGTCGACTTTCGGAGGACAAGGATGTGTTGGAGGAGCTAGTGCCACCAAGTGGTTTGAAGCACCTTAAGCTAGAAGGTTATAGCAGTACATAACTCCCCACCTGGCTCATGGGCATTATGAGGTCACCTCCCTACCTGGATGCTTCTCATCACCTCCCTAATCTTGTTGAGATTACGTTGGAGAATCTGCCGAGGTGCAACAACCTGCCACCACTCGGACAGTTACCAAACCTAGGAAAGCTGCGTCTCATTGGGCTGCGTAGCATTACCAAAATTGGCGAAGATTTTTGTGGCGGCGGCGGAGCATTCCGTCGGTTGACAGACTTCAGATTGGATGATATGGAACGACTGGAAGAGTGGAGCACAACATACAGTGGCAACGATGGCATGGAGTTCATGTTCCCTAAGCTTGAGAAACTGGTGATATGGTATTGCAGTTCGCTGAGGTTAAAACCATGCCCACCAATATTTTCTAGATGGGACATAACTAGCAGCGACAAAGTAATATCGTCATGGAGTGAGGGAGACCACATTGGCATTTCCTCTTCTACTCCAGCCACCATATTGCACGTCAACACCAGCAAAGTGCCAATGGACGAGTGGAGATTGCTTCACCACATCCCTGCCCTTGAAAAGTTTGAAATCTACAATTGTGAATATCTGGCGAGCTTGCCAGAGAGCATGCAGCACCTTACCTCCCTCCGATCGCTAAAGATGGATTGTTGCAATGGCATATCAGCACTGCCGGAATGGCTGGGCCACCTCCCCTCCCTAGAAAGCCTCGATATCAACAAATGCAGAAACATCAAGTCTTTGCCGCAGTGTATACAACAACTTACCAATCTCAAGGAGCTACAAATTCGGGGAAACCCTAAACTAAAGAAGTGGTGTGAATCAAACCAAAACTGGATGAAGCTCGCCCACATCGAAAATATAGTAAGTGCACTGCCAAGCTATCTTATCTAAATTCGCCCTCCAAGTTTTTCTTTGTACCACTATGTACTTCTTATTTTCTTTTCAGCACATTAATTATCTTTTCTCATATTACCATTTGGTTCATAGAGGACTCTGTTCTACTTATTTTGAAAACAAAAGATAAGCGGAAAACTACACCAGAGGCAACAAAAATCACTAACCTGTCTCTATCGCGGGCATTAGTTAACTAATTACATGCCTAAACAATATCAGTCAATTCCACTTTCCATTTCTGAAGACGGACTAATATGAGATTATTATCCTATTCTAAAGGAGATTTCTGGTTGTAAAAAAAAAACAGAGAGAGTTCGGGAATTATGTTGCAGTAAAGAAAACTCAAGGTGGGTGTTTGTTCTGTTTTACACAGTTGCGCAGAACTTTTTTCAGACAGATTACCCTGCCGTTGAACAGTACTAGAATGCGAGCTAACCAGATGCTGACTTTATCAATTCTGCAGACATATGGCACATTAGTTTTTTCGAAGCCAGTGTGTCACAGGACATATGGCAGAGAGCAGAGTACAAAAGCAAGGCATTGATCAGTAGAAACGAAGAGGTCAGTTCCTGTTGTGGCAATGCAAGCTTCACGAAGTTGGAGGAGCCATCTGAGGATTGAACAAAGTTCAGGTCTAAGCTGTGGTGCTTCTTGCACATATCCTTGACTTAAATTGTTTGTATTCGAGGCCATTTTCGGTTAAGTCATGTTTCTTTGTTTCCATGTATCGTAGTATTTTCAAATGATCCTGAATTATACTTCCTCTAGTCACAAAAGAGTGGCATCCCTATAATTCGGGCAGTCAAACCCTATTAACTTTGACTAAAGATATTGTTTAAAACATATGGTTTGGATATATCATAATATTACATTTCTACAACTTTTGTCGAATATATCATAAGATAAATTAGTAGTCAAAAGAGTATATCATTGACTTTGGAAAGTAAAAGACGTTACTTTTTTTATGATCGAAGGGAGTAAATATTTTTCATTTAAAAAAAATCATACCGTATTCAGTAACAGTCATGAAAGCATGACCCAAGCGTCTATGCTTGCACTGAACAATACCTGAGAGAATAGTGCACATGCTATTATTCTCTGTAATGGTGCAGAAATTATCTGATGCCGCCCTAAGCAATTACTACTAGCTAGGTACTTTAATATTTCGGAATTAATGCTGCACAGAGGAATATATATATACTTGCTCACGGGCTCACTGAACAAACAAAACCATAAGCATGGAAAACAAATCATAAGAATGTCAGCATCAGTCTGATCACAGCGATTAAAAAGGCGAGAGTTTGGTTAGTCTTATTTACCAATTACCAGTCTGATCACAGCATAAGAATGTCAGCATCAGTTTGATCACAGCGATTAACAGAACTGTTCACCTGCATGCCAGATACCAATGGATGATCGTAAGCGTCAAATCGAAAAGGGATGGACGAAGATATGAAGTACTAGCTCGACGAACTCCGTCGGGTGGTGACTTAGAACAGACCATCCCAAACAACTGAATAAAAAAGCTATCGCTTTTGAGACAAACAAGTAGATGCCTACGCAGCTCAAATAAATCATGGAAGGACGTACCTGGTAAACATATATCCTTGTAGTGGCTGTTTGTTCATGAAATAGACAGGGTATTGGTCGACCAAAAGACATCACGGTATACTCATATTGTCCATACCGAGTCACAAAAACTGTTTTTGGTATATCCTTTTTACGGATCTTCAACTGATGATACCACGACCTCAAGTCAATTTTGGGCACGCTCCTGCTCCTTGAAGCTGGTCAAACAAATCATCAATCATTGGCGAGGCGGTGTTCAAGAGTTCGCTTCGGCGGATTCGTTCTTGATTAAACACCGCTAAGCGCAAAGCCGTATTCTTGGCGCAATTAAGTGGTCTCGGCGTTTGGCCCTCGTCGAGAATTAATATAATTCATATATATTATTGATTTTATTATGAATAAAAATTTTTAGTTTTCTTTTCTAGTTATTTGCAAATTGCAAGACATCAAATATTAAAGTAGAATATTAAACTAAAATACTTGAACAAATACTACTCAATTAATCAAGTAATAAACTAAGTAGTAAGTACTATATTAGTGACTTAGTGTACCTTATTTTGACGACGACTACGTGAATCTTTCAATCATGGTCATCAAGTCATATAAACAATAGATCAAAATGGTCTCTCTCATAGTTTTGTGCCAGCCGCCAAGGACCGCCAAGACCCGTCATGGACCGCCAAGGCCCGCCAAGGACCGCCAAGGACCGCAATTTCGGCCTAGCCGCCAAACAGGCCGCCAAGGGCTGAATTCGTTGCGTTTATAGCCGCCAACCTCAATATCGGCCGCAATATCGCCGCCAAGTACCGAATTTTCGAACACTGGGCAGAGGGTACTTATTCTTAATGGTGACCTCATTTAGAGCACGATAATCCACACACATCCTCTGAATTCCATCTTTCTTTTCAACTAGAAGAACTGGGGCTCCCTATGGCGAAGAACTTGGTCTAACAAAACCTTGGTCTTATAGTTCTTTAATCTGTCTCTTCACTTCAGCTAACTCATTAGCAGGCATCCCATACGGTCTCTTGGAGATGGGTGGTGTTCTAGGAACTAGCTCAATCAAGAACTCTATGTCTCTATCCGGTGGCATCCCAGGCAACTTATCTAGAAACACATCAGGAAAATCTCTGGCGATTAGCACATCTTCCAAATTTATCCCTTTGGCACTAAAAACCTTTATTCCATTGGACTGATCTACCGCAGCTTGGAATTTTAGCTTAGCTCCATCTGGACTGGTTAAGGTGATCTCTCTATCTTCACAATCCAAAACTGCTTGGTTCTTGGAGAGCCAATCCATTCCTAGGATCACATTTAGGGAATTGGTGTCTAGGACAATGAGGTTGGCTAGGAATTCTACCCCTTCGATTAATATCTTAACTTCAGGGCAGCCTTGGTTCGTACTCAAATCAGAACCAGGTGATGGTTTGAGGGTCATTATGGGTGTATTGATTCTTTTCCCACCATTCAATGGCGACGCCTCCAACTAATGAGTGGCATAAAGAACCTTCTCTCGATCTGTGCACTTAGCATTTGCAAGCTTCTTCTCAATGGAACGGATCCAATCATTTACATCCAAGGGTTACGAAGAGTTGGAGAAGGTAGGCGGGCGAGTCCTCATGAATTCTGCTAACTTGGATTGTGGGCGGAACTGGCGGTCTGGCTATAACTTGATTCTGTTTGGTTCAACAAATTAGCTAGAACAAGCGTAGTGCAGTTCTCTTGATTCATCGTATTGTTCATGTTACGTATCATGGCATTCATAAAATTTGAGTCTGTTGCCAAGAAATATCCCAAATTCGATATGACCTTTGCGGTGGGGTGGTGGGTTGGTGCTGGCACTGGCAATAGCATTGGCATCCACTGGCAAACCGCGACTGGCTCCAGAATGAGTGTCAACCATTTGTGACGCACACGAGGGTTTGATAGGTAAGAGGGAAAAGCAATAGACAAGTGGTAAGGTCATCTAGGGGAGAAGGTAATACCCAAGGACAAATGCCAACCAAGGACTAGCGCCGGCCCTGGAGGGGGGCGAGAGGGGCCGCCGCTCCGGGCCCCTCAAATCATGGGGCTCCATCTGTACATGTACTAGTATTAATATATTATATATATAACAGTATATACTGTAATATTGTAATATGTACTTCTTGCTTTACCTGTTGCTTGATATGAATAATTTTTTTGGATACACCTTGAGTGTTTATTGGTAACACTCATATATATGGTAAGAACTAGCGCTCGGACATCCGACACTGTTCATTTCATCGGACGCCTCTTGCAATATTTTTTTCAACACTTGAAACATTTTTTTCCGACGCGTGCAACATTTTTTTCAACGCTTGCAACATCTATTTATTGTGTCGCAATTCACTATTTGTCGAAGAAAAATGTTGCACGTATTGGCAAAAATGTTACATCGAGAAAAAAATGTTGCGATCTTGCTCAAAAATTCGAACGTCCGAACTGTAGCAATTCCGTATATATTATTATTATTATTATTAATTAGAAGGGCCCCTATTTTAAATTTTGTTCCGGGCCCCTGAAATCTCAGGACCGCCATTGCCAAGAACATAGCCGAAAAGGCTACAAAATAAAGAGCCAATTAAAGCTTTCAACTTAAGGTATGGTTGTAACACCATGCTTGAGGCAAGTGTACAACATACCCGGCACACAAGCAATGAAAATCCTAGTATACGCGAACTAAACGTAGCTAAACTGAAAAGAAATGGCATGCTCAAACTCATAGAGCACCACAAACCTATCTTATATGGTAGTCTTCTCGGACATACTCTTCGACGGCTTTGATCATCGCCTCTCTTGATTTGATTATTTGCAGAAGACCCATGGCTTTTGAGAAGTTTCATGAGATAAGGTCAATTTAAATTTCAAAGTAATATTTCAGCAAAGGAGAGGAATAAGAACCTAAGAATAAGATGAGAGGAGACAAATTATTAAATACCAATTTGTTGATTTGATTTAGAAAACAGTTTTGAAGACCATGCTAACTAAGAGAGCGACCTACAGTCAATATGGCTCTGATACAATCTCTGTCGGGACCCGGATATGCAAATCCAAAACCTTCTGTGTATTCAGCACTAGTCCAGGATCACACTAGTGCACACAGTGGCAACACAGATGAAATATCATTCCATACAATGAATTAACCAAGAAGAAGCAAATTATTATTGAATAAAGCAAACGACCTTATGGTCAAGGTTCATACACCAATGCCTCATGGCTTAAGGAACAAATAAAACTGTTGCAGCGGAAATAAGATAACTTGGGCCATTCGACATGCCACATGCAATCGTCTGGGGAAACGCTTTCCTAGTCGACGTAGTCTTCATAGTACTCCTCCGATATTCATTACCTAGTCCTTCCTCGAGAATTGAACAACAAGGGCATAAAGCGTGAGTACAAAGCGTACTTTCGGCGGTAGTAGGGAATGATGCAATATATTCATGCACGGCTTGACAAAGGATAGTCATATAGTTCATTTGCAGAAAGCAATAACTTGAGTTTAAATACAATAAATAGATTGAAGGCAGATTGATGAAAACAATAATAAGTAACTGGTAAATCAATGGTAGACAACATGAACGAAATGGTGAGGCATCACCCTACATCAATCGAAACAAGTATCAACCACCAAATTCAACAGTATAGCTTTAGACAACAAAACAACGATGAACTCCCCGTTCACAACCCATGACTCCACATTTCAAGAAACACTCTATACCCGTGTGAAATCCCGGGTTTGTCCATGACCGCGGATCTGACTATTGAATAGTTTTACACTCTGCGAGAGGTTATGCGGCTTTACCCACAAGACATGAACATCTCTTGGTGCAGCAGGTAATAACACACTTCCTTTGGTGTGTCGAGAGATATCATGACAAAGCCTTTACGATGCATGTCTAAACTCGAATCTGCCTCTAAGGTTTAGCCCTCGGGGCCCCTCTTGAGCCATGTGAGTCTACCGTCCATCCGGAACCCACACCAACACTTGGCGATGCTTCAAGACTAGACATTGCAAATTAATCGGCTAGGTCATCCCATACGGACTTGTGATTGCACGTTAGGCCATTCAATGGCGCACAAAATTAAGTCCTTAAGTTATCTCGAGCAAGACAACCATATCCCAATGTGCTAAACGGACACCCTTTACTGACGATCACTTGCAGAGGAAAACATTTTGTTCAACCAAGACCAATGGCATCCCCGCCATGGTATAACAAGTTTTACAATAGTGGCTAACGACCACAATTCAATATCTCATTAAGTCAAGATTAACATTAATTCACGGTGATATGAATCCCATCGCACGACTAAGCGAGTCTAAGCATAGCTCGTTAACCCAATGTTGGTGTTATGATTATGTCCAACTAGTAATGTCCCAACCTAAGGTTAACAATGGATACACGGCATTCCAATAATCAAGGTGGCATAACATCAATCAGGTGAATAGCTACTCCCATAAACTAACATTGATACACAAATAACATGCAATTGTACAAAAACAAAATAACTTTGCAAGTATAGGTTCAACATGATCAAAGGTTATAACTTGCCTTGTTGATCAAGCGCTGAATCTTAGTCTTCAAAATCTCCGTTCGCTCTTTCAGGGTTCGCGTCTACCGGAAAAGAAAGCAACAAAACCAAATAAATACAAAACATAGAATCAAACAAGCTCAAAACTGAAAATAAATAGCTCTGGAAGGTAGAGCTCGATTTTACAAAAATTTAGAAATTTGAATCGCTTCAATCGGAGTTCGTATGGCGAAAAGCAGACCTCGAAAGATTAAATTCGGAGAAATTGGTGAAAATGAATAAATCCGAATTTTTTGATTTATTTTTATACGAGAAAATCGATTTATTACTTATATGACGCATCAAATAAGCAATTTCCCGAAATAGAAATAAATTTGAAAATTCTTATTAGGCTGACATATGGGCCATCGGTCCATGGACCGAGAATCCACGAGCCTTCGGTCCCACGTGGACCCGAGCTCACGGAACAGCGCTAAGGGCGTGGCAGGCACAGCCGCTTGGCGATGACATAGGCGCCTGCAGGCTGTTGGCGAGGCGATGATTTGATGGTCGATCGGCGGAGCCTGCGTCGAGCATCCGACGGCCAGCCGGATCGAGCAATGAGCAGAGGCACCAGGCGAGGCGGCGTAACACAATATGGTAGCGTAGGATGAAGATCGGACGGGCATGGGTGAGCAAACGAGGTCGACGGCGGGCGGCGGTGATATTCCACCGGAGCCGAAGACTATGACACCGGACGCGGCGAAGGATGGCCGGATCGAGTCTGGCTCTTGTGGATCTGGAAGAAACACGGCAGCGGGGAGATCGGACGTGCGATCGGCAGCGGCGGGAGACCAGCGAAGAGCCAGAGGCGGCGGAGAAGGTGCGGCGAGGAGAACCCGCCGACTCGATCTCCGTGTGGCGGCCTCGGGCATGGGGCCTTGTGCGATGAGGCAAACAACAAGCGGTCGTGGCGTTAAATAAACTGGGGGCGGGCGAGCACAAACGTTGAAAGGCGGCTAGGTTTAGGGTTTGCGGCAATGTGGCATGCAATGACAACGTGGCGTGATCCAAGCCATCCGTGGGCGTAGATCGGTCGTTAACCCATGGTGGGTGGTAGGGCGGATCTTGAGAATTAAAGCGAAAATGGCAAGCCCGGGCAAAGGTGGAATAAGGGATGGGCCAATCTTGGAGAGCGAGGAGCAGTAGAAGCGATTCAGCCCGAGGAGAATTTTGGAAATAAAAACCATTTCCGAATTAATTTAATTCAGAAATTCAAATAAATCGAATAAATTCAAATAAATAGCAAATAAAATCCGAAAAATCTAAAAAATCTGAAAAAATTCTTTGAAGCCTGAGAACCCAACAAAAAGCTGAAACTTTTGATTTGATGCATAGCTTAATCAAATTAAATCTTCTCTTTTAGAAAATTCAAATTAAGCTTCAATTAGTTCCAAGAAAATGCAAATGGTTCATTTTTTCACTTTAAACATTCCAAAACTCAAATTTTGGGATGTTACAGTTAGTTGCAAATATGAAGTACTAATAGGACAATTCCATGTGTGCTTAAAGCCTTTCTTTGTTTAGCTTTACAAAATTATCGAATTTTGTAAATTGTCTTTGAAATTCTAAAATTGAAACATAGCTAGCGCTAATTTATGTATATTTGATATTGATCGATATATCTTATATCCTATATGCTATTTGTTTTAGGTTGGGCTTGGTGATCAAAATTTTTGCTTAGTCTTAAGACTTTAAGACCATTAAGATTGCTATCTAGAACAATAAGTGTTCTAAGCGGGCGCCACTTGCCGCGATCAAGAAACAATAAGCGTTTTAGAAAGCGTTCTAAGCGTTCTAAGAGGGCTATGTAGTATGACAAGTGTATGCCCGGTCCGCCCTCTCCTAGCACCATTGTCCTTTTCATCGTAATCATAAATCGACTACTTGAGATCAATCAAAGCCCTTCACATCTCGGCTAGGTCCAGGCACACCACTCTGTATTATCAGTTTTTTCTTACATTTTCGGAGAAATTCACACTGAAGTGGCTCAACTACTTTCTTTTGTTTTATTGTCTGGCATAGTTCCTAAAAAGATATGTTTCACAGTTCCTAAAAAGATATGTTTCACGTAGATTTTGTTTCGTTGTACATTAATGGGAACAACTACTATGATTTTGCCTATGTCGAGAATGTTGCATACGGCCATATTTGAGCTGAGAAAGCTCTGTCGTCTGAGAGTGGTGTGAAGAGAGTTGCTGAAAAAGTAAGGCTCTTGGTCAACATAAACATTTTAATTTTAAGATTCCATGACGTGATTATGTTCCTTTTCTAGACCTACTTCATAGCAACGTGAAGCCTATAAAACTCTGGGAATTTGTGTCATTGATTCTAAAAGGTCTTGGATATGAAAGGTGTGTGCTTCTCTAATACAGTTTGTTGTCCACCTGGTTAAATTTATTTTATGTCAAACATTGTTGAAAGAGTCCATTGTCTCAGTAGACTCATAGATTGTCTTAACATTTAGGTTGTTAATTCACATTTATCTCGCTTAAAATATTCTTCACTTTGTGCCTACCAAATTTATGATAGACAGCTTTAATTCATATTTACCTTGCTTAAAATAATCTTTATTTTGTGCCTGCCAGATTTATGATAGATGTGTTTCTTATAAAATTGGAAAGTTTTCATGTTGTCTTACCTTTACCTCAATTCTTGTGGTGTTTAGTGTTATTTTCCCCCACAAAAGCATTCCTAAATTGATAAAATGGTGCGCTCTAGCTCATGTTCACCAAATTGCTCCGTAGATCTAGAGATGATTAGTTTGAAATCGTCTTTGGGCTTGGTTAAGCTGCTAAAGTTGGATCATGTAGTTTGGTGAAGTTGGATCATGTTAAGATAATTTTTATTGGTTTATCTCAAGTTTCCAATAGGGTATTATCTTTTGATATCATACATTAATCTGTTAAGAATTAGTGATAGGAACTATTACAGCTTATTCTCTAAGCTCGATAAATTAGTTGGGTTGGTTTCCTAACTGTACATGGTCTGAAGTCTAATCGGCTATTACGGTGTTTTGCTTTGATTCTACAATCGTTAGGGTGTTTTGGTTAAGAATGTTTCTCTGCGACCAAACAAGCGTCGGCGTAGCAGCGTGAAATCTACCTAGTTAATCCTCACGATGTGAAGGTGTTTGCACCAGTTTTGGAAATTTCAAAAGAATCGTGAAAAAGAATGAGTTTGGATAAGGTCGAAAGAATCTATGGAAATTTGGATAAACATATGAAAATCCATCTGACGTCACGGAGATATGATTGGAAACTAGAGACCGGGGAAGGAAACTCTGAAGCGATTCGGTTTATGTTGTCGTATTGGATCGGGACTCGGATCGGCTAGGCGGGTATATAAAGCGCACAAAAATTTGTTTGAAGGGCATCCACAACAATCAACACATCTACGGCTTTTACTTCTGCAGTTTTTAGTCTTTTTAGCATTGTAATCTTTCCTCTGTAAATCGACATCGATCAAATAAAGTTGCGCATCATGGATTGTTTGATCATCATTGGCTTTTCGGGTTTGATTTGTTACGTCTTGTTCGCATCGCCTTTTGAGAATCGATCTACCTTTTATCCTCGGATTAGTCTTGATCGACTAGTCTATTTACCCTTCTAATCGGCTTTTAAGTGATTCTTGATTTTAGCCGATTCACTTCATGGATCGGCGATCGAAATTCACAACTCTTTCCCTTATCGATTGCGGGTCAAATCGATTAGCGCATCACGCAAAATCCGAACCCTGGCGTTAAATGGGTGTGTTGCAACTAGAAACCCTCTTCACGTTTTGGCGTCAACACATTTTGTACGCTGGTGGGACCACCAAATCAACAAGATATTGCGAGCAAGTCCACCGCATAAGCGTGAACACCGATGCCATAATCGTCCCTACCTTGGACGATTTAACTCGAGCGGCGCAAGGAGATTGAAGACGAAAGGTGCCTTGGAAGAATTGATCTTTGGGTTGTTATCGAAAAACTTGCGACGAGGTCACACGAAGATGGCGTTGCCAACGTTGAACCCTTCGGTGAGACGGGATCTTTGCGTCAAATTCGATGGCCGATATCTCCGGCATAAGCGAAATTATCTGCTATGATTGAGCAATCTGTGCATCGCATTGATTAACCAATCATCGGCTTTGATTACGACCTTGAAGCCGATGATAGAGAATAGCGTAAAGCGATTGCACAAGAACTAGCGACATCTGGAGGGTTGATGGATCCGTTGCGACCACTCCCAACATATCCTATGTACTCGTGGCACCAAACACTACCACGATCAAAGCGTAAACGCACGGCGCCATCGCTATCTTCGACCCAACCCACTGTGGTAGCACCATCAAACCCTCGTCCAAACCGGTAGCTCATTACCATGCATGCAAGCCGCGCGAAAATAGATCCATCACGCCGACAGCGTCCTATGCCCGATCGGCTTCTCGGCCGATTGAATTGGATAGAGGTTGTAAACCCCAAAGACCATTCCATGTTAAGAATCCGGTTCCATATAAAGTAGTTACATACCCGAGCAGCTTGGTCCATTGCGAGATCTGTTTGCCGAGTACCAATGGGTATGAGCCATGGCAACAACAATACCCATCGGCTAGGATAAGGTGATCGGTAGAGTTTGCACTCGAGGCGGATATTGTTGAGCACGTTGTCCAACCCATTATCCCATCGACGATGGCATCAATTAGGTAACCAAATTTCTATGGTCTTGAGGGATCGGTTTGGCCTCTGACCCAAAGGAAAAGCGATCGGCTATAAAAAGCGTATCCAGATTATATTAACTGAATGCCATATCCCATAATTTTAGGATTCGATTTACTTAAATTTTCGGAGGATGATTCGGTCACCACTCTGAAACGTTAGGCGATTTATCGCTCGGTCGCGGTGAAGCAACTCAATCCGATGGATTAAAATCGGACTTTTCCTTTATCTTTATCGGAGCTGCTTTCACTTGGTTCACGAATCGCCTCCAAACTCGGTCCACTTTTGGAGCGATTTAGAAAACCGATTCCACGAATACTTCTTTTGGTTTGGAATTAAGGATTTGGGATCTAAGTCTTTGTCAAAGCGAAAATTTGGTGAATCGACTTTTGATTACATTAGAAGATTTAGAAATGAAATCATTTGCTTTAGTGTGGTATTGCCGGATAACCAACTAGCCGATTTAGCCTTCAAGGTTTGATCCCAGCAAGAAGAGTGCTGGGCAGAGTTCACAGACCTAAGCCATCTACTCCATCGGTGTCGACACAAGAAGGCCGATACTTAAATAAAGAATTCAAGGACAAAATTAGATTAAGTAACAATGGAAAAGATAGGGCTAAAATAAATATGGTGGAATCTGGTTCTAGTGAGACTTAGAAGATGAAGCAGACGTGAACATAGTAGAATGGATAAAAGGTTCTAAAAACCACTTTCAAATGCATTCATGGCTCAAGCCGACTAAAGTAAGTCGGAAGTTAAATCACGCTTTCGGCGTGTCTAAATCGACCGCATATATTTGACATGTTATTACAAGAAAAGTCGATCGACTACGAAGGGCATACCATACCTTGGTAAGCGAGATCAAGCGGCGATCATAAGTGGCATCATTCCTTTTCTCATAACACTACTTGGCGCAATATCTTTCGACAAGCGAATCTGATCGGCCATAGAAAACGAGTCGGCTCAAGTTTGCGAGAAGAACCCGGCAATGGAAGTCGGCGTTAACCCCTTCCCAATCAACATGGTTCGATTAACTCAAAGCAAAGGAAAGCATTAGCGATGAAAGACCCTCCATAACCACGACAAGTCAACATAGAGTCCGGTTCAAAAGGGGAAACGAAGATAATCATCGGCTCACTTCAAATTGAAGCGGATAAAGATGGGAAGAATTCAAGAACAATCAAGCCAAGAGGAGATTTGCGAGTTGGGCAATGGTACAAAATGCGAAAGAACTCCACCACGAAAACCGGCGTTCAAGCCTAAACCAACGTTCTCTCGGTTGGCGAAATCTGAAAGAATGAGCCATCGGCGAAGCAATGACATCGCCCGACTAGAATTCGTCGACCACATATGGTGTCGCGGCCCAGGAGTTAGTATCGGTAGGACAACGCGAGAAAAACTCACGAGAGATGCCCTTTTGGCGGTTACGTTGGGAAAAGGGCATGACTTTCCGTCTGCGAGGTCATGCCCCATGGAACATTACCCACAAAAGGATCGACCAAGGCCACCGACAAAGGAGCATTCGGGAAGGCCGACGCGAACCGAGCGAGGCATCGCCAGAAACCCGATAAAGGAAAGGCTAGGCACACAAATCGGGATGGTAGGCCGAAAACTTGATCGGCAAAATCAGTAAGCCAATAGAGCCCAAACCGGATGGTGCCCAGCCGGACTTAGCCGTTCTGCATGTGAGACGGCTTCAACGCTGGGGAAGAATGGAGATGAGGGAAGAAGAGGAAGAACGAGAGGATGAAAGCGTTCAATGAATTCTGACCAATGAGACTTGTAAAAAGGAATGGAGGATAAAGGGCCAAGCGACAGCGAGTCGGATTCCTCGGCGACTTGATGTCGCCGATAGTCGAGGAGCGATACTCCTCCCATGGACATCAACATGGTATTCACTTTGCCGGTAGAATTCGAATCAAAAGCAGAATCGGCTAAAGACACTTTCTACGGTTTGTGCTGGGTGCTTGAGACGCAGTGTTTGAAAAACCACAAGACCCCCTCGGCGCTTAAAGTTGTATTTAAAAGGCTTTATCAGCGGTAGCCGATATCAAGGATGCTTGTGGATGGAGGGAGACTCTCTGTGAACTTGATGCCACTCGATTACTGCAGAAATGGGGAAGGCCGATGAAGACTTGATCAAAACAAACATGGTATTAAATGACTTCACGGGTGACCCCACTGAAGCCAAAGGAGTGATGGTAGCGAAGTGGCCGTCGGCAATAAAACTTTCCGACCGCGTTCTTTGTGGTTGAAGCAAAAGGAACTACTGATGTGCTCTAGGGCGAGATTGGATACCGCGCCAAGCTGCTGTATACCCTCGACCATGCACCAATCGCTTATCGATGGAGCGGAGATGAAGTTGAAATCGTCTCGGCCGATACATCGGCTCATATTGCTATGGCGACTACGATGCAAATTGGCCACATGAAGAAGCGAATGCATATCGGGTAAGGCGGGCGATTGCGATTTCATCGGCATTGGGAAGAGCGAGCTTCTACGCCGTCGATGTCGAACCGGGCACCTTTGATCGGTAATTTGAAATCTTGAGAAGATGGGGTCAAAAATGATCCAACTTCTACAAAGGCGAACAAGGAGCTATCGGCATGAAATAAATTCTGTGAAGCTATTGAAGATTTCCAAAGCGAAAAATTGAATTCGAGGGCTTCACGTCTGGATATGCTTGAAGAGGTCGACATAGGAGAAGGTGATAGAAAGAGACCAACTTTTATAAGCGCAAGTTTAGGCCTAGAATATAAGGATAAGTTGGTCAAAATACTTAGAAAATCTGAGGATTGTTTTGCTTGGGAGTACTATGAGATGCAGGTTAAGCGGCAATTTGGTTGAACATCATTTTGCCTATCAAGCGGGATATCGGCCATATAAGCAACCTCCTCGTCGTTTAATCCAGACCTTGTATAATGTAATAAAAGAAGAAATTGAAAGGTTCTTTGAGGCCAAGTTCATAAGGCCTTGCCGATATCTTAGAGTGGGTGTCCAACATTGTTCTGTCATGAAGAAGAATGGTAAGCTTAGTGTGTAGATTTTAGAGATTTGAATAAAGCCACGCCAAAGGATGAATATCCAATGCCTATGGCCGATATGCTCATCGATCTTTATCGGGTAACAAAATCATTAGCTTTCTTGATGGGAATCTTTGGGTATAACCGAGATATTCATGGCGAAGCCGATGTCCCCAAAACGGCCTTGAGATGTCGTGGCGTTAGGGTTATATGAATGGCGATGTGACGTTCGACTTGAAAACGCGAGTGCCACTTATCAACGTGCCATGAATTTAATTTTTCATAATCTAATCGGCCATATCGTTGAAATTTACGCCGATGGCGTGGTTGTCAAGTCTAAGGAGGATGGCAACACTTAGCCGGTTAGAAAAGGTATTTCAAAACCACGAAAGCCCATGGGTTAAAATGAATCCCTTGAAGTGCGCATTTGGCGTGTCAATTTTAGTCGGTTTCTCGGTTTCATGGTGCATCGAGAGGTATCGAAGTTAGCGGACAAGGGTCAAGGCCATAGCGGACAAGAGCCGCCAACATGTAAAATGAGCGCAAAAGGTGATCGGCCAAATTAACTACTCTACGACGATTTATCTCGAATCATGCAGTAGGATACAAGCGTTTACACGTTATTGAAGTTGAAGGATCATCGAGTTCGTATGGGGAGCCGTCGGCAAAAACTTTTGATGAAATCAAAATACTTAGCGTCACTGCGCCGATCTGGCAGCGCTACGTAAGGATTCCTTCAAATTATACGTGTCGGTGAAAAAAGACTATCGGGGCGTATTGGCGCAAGAAATCGATGGCAAAAAGCGCGTAATATTTTATCTCAGCAGAAGCGACTCTTGGGCCAATGAAACAAGGTACCCTTCGATAGAAAAATTGTGTTTAGCATTGTATTTAGCTTACAAAAGTTGGCACTATGTTTTAGCATCGACTTGTGTAGTGGTGTGCAACCGTGATATTATCAAATACATGTTGTGGCACCAATCTTAAGAGGACGACTTGGGAAATGGGCGTATGCTCGACCGAGTTCGACCTCTGGTTTGAATCGGCTAAAAGTCGTTAAGGACAAGCCATAGCGATTTCATTCTGCGTGATACTGACATGAATGGTCGAAATAGCCCCATGGCGGTTGTATTTCGGCGAATTCGGTTTGCCAAGATGGAAGCGGAATTGGTGTCGTCTTGATATCACCCAAAGGGCACGACGCGGAATTTAACGTGTCGACTTAATAGCCGATGCTCCAATAACCAAACGAATCTGAAGCATTGCTCAAGGACTCGGACTATTAGAGTATCGGAGTAAGCAATGTAGAGGCATTTAGCGACTCATTGTTAATTGTTCAACAAGTGAAAGGGAGTTCCGATGCAGCGATGAGGTGTTATATAAATATCGGAGCATTGCTCAGATTGCTATAGATACATTCGCTACATTTTCTATCAACCATATACCTCGGGAGTTGAATGATAGGGCTAATGCATTGGCCCAAGCGACATCAGACTCTGACGGAAGATAGCCGATGTGGAATATTGGATTCCATAGGAAAAAGCAGTCTTGTCGTCGACACCACCGATTGGAGAAACGAGATAAGAGCTTACTTGGCGAACCCTCTGGAACCACTTGAGCATAAAATTCGCGAGAAAGCATTGAAATATGTCTTGATGGGAGATGAGTTTGTATTATCGGACACTAGAAGGATTATGCGGTGTCTAGGTGATGAGAAACAAAAGGTGGCCATGGGTGAGGTCCATGAGGAATTTGTGGTGCACATCAATCGGCTCACAAGATGAAATGGATATTGAGAAGAGACGAGGATACTTTTGGTAAGCGATGTTAGAAAGATTGCTTCAAATATTACAAGGGTGCCAAAGTTGTCAAAAGTTTGGGAATGTGCGGCTTGCACCGACATCGGCTCTACATCCGATTATTAAACCATGGCCGTTCGGAGGATGGGGATAGACGTATGTCGGCCAAATATTCCGACATCAAGCAAGGGCCATAAGTTTATCCTTGCGACTCTGACTATTTTTCAAAATGGGTCGGCCAGATTCGCTCAAGAAAGTCACCGACATAGAAGCAATCGGCTTTGTCAATCGAACACATTATACACCGATTCGGTATTCCCCAAACTATCTGGCCGATCAAGGGGTGTGTTCATGTCTAATGAGTTCAAAATTTAGCGGAAAGTTTGGGTATTAAGCTACTCAACTCTTAGCCATACTACGCTCGAGCTAACGGACAAGCGAAGTCGTCTAACAAAACTTTGATCAAGCTAATCAAAAGAAAAAATTGACGAAAAGCCCGAACTTGGCATTCTACATTATCGGAATCTTTGTGGGTCTATCGGTTAGCGTTTCATGGGTCGACTAAGTTGTCACCATATCAGTTGGTATATGGGCAAGAGGCTGTATTGCCTGTAGAAATAAACGTTGAATCAATGCGAGTGGCAAAGCAGAATAATCTATCGGTCGATGAGTACAAGGAATTGATGCTGTACAATTTGGACGACTTGGCGGAATTAAGGTTGATTACTTTGAATCGGCTTAAAAGGAATAAAGAAAGAGTTGCAAGGGCATATAATAAAAAGTTGTCACCAAGAACTTTCATGAAGCCGATTTGGTTTGGAAAACAATATTGCCGATTGGTGCTAAAGATAACAGGATTCGGTAAATAATTAGCCAGCCGGAAGGACCATATAAAATAAATCGGCTTGTAGGTGGGAGCGCATATATACTTGAAACACTCGAAGGATTGATATTGCCGAAGGCAATCAGCGAGAAATATCTAAAGCGGTACTACCCTAGCGTTTGGATCGGTCGTAATTAAGACATACTATGTAAAGGATATGGAAATAAATCGGTTAAGCAATGATTAAGTAAAATAAAAGTAACCTGCTTAATGTACCGATTAAAGTGGGTTACAAAGTAGCAAGCAAAAGCCACTGGTAGAATAGCACCAACAAGTTACAAAATTACGAGCCCGAGATTCTAGCCTCCAAAGCCAAAGGTGCTGCGGCCTTTGGCCAATGTTTCGATGGCCGCATATAATGTCTTCATCGACTTTGGCGGTCTTAGGCCGCTGAACAACTTTGGGGTGTTCTTTCACTTCGCTACAGTAAGGCCAATATCGGCTTTAGGCTCTTGAGAGATCTTGAGGTAGCAGTCACCAAGACAAGATTGTTTGCAAGTTCCTCTTCCACTTTAGCTAGCTCCTCCTCAAGCCGCTTCTTCGTTAACTCCAATTTTTGCGCTGAGAACTTTGCAGCCTTGAGGGTAGAGGAATCTTCATCATACTTCTTCTTCTTGGCCTTGGCCTCCGCCACCAACTCATCCAGACGGCGTTGGTCGTTTGCTTGAGCCTCCTCGTTGTGCTATTGCAGCGTTCGGCCTCAACTTCCGCCGCCTCTCATCTATATGACAAACATCCAAAATGGCTTTCGGGGCTTTAGGCGGAGATCGGCTTCTACCATGGCCATTGCATCACGAATCGGTTGAGCATTGGCCAATGGCTATACAGGTCGAGAAATTACGATTAAAAGCGATTTAATTTCTCTGCGCATATTCGGGCGATTGGACAACCGCAGGATGATGCCTTCGAGAGCAGTGATGATGTTACGATGTCAATTGCATAGTCATCGAGGTGATCCTTGGGTTGGCTAGCTCATCAAGGTAAGCGAGCAAGACATCAAAGTCAGCACTTCCTCTTGGGTAGTTTCTTTGATTGTCTACCGAGAGGCAAGTAATGGTGCAGTGCTTGAGGAAGTGATATCGGGTACTAGCGATAATAATGCTAGAGCTCGGAGCCAAAACACCAGTATTGAATAAATACCGTATCGGCTAGAAAGAGAATATTACGAGGTTAGAGACTTAAAGTCAATAACCCTTGGTAAGCATAAAGAATAGTTTAGCTCTTACTACACTTAAAGCCGAGCGGACGAGGAGAACTTTCGGTAACTTTGTTCCTTGGCGCAGAGATGTTTTTGGTAGGGACCTTAGTGGATTTGGGTTTTTCGAAAGACAAAGGATGAGCACAAGAATGAGCAGGGAAATATTTATCGGCTAAGATAAAAACTTCTTGGATTTTCTTTCTTTCTCGAGCTCCAGATAGACAAGGACTCATTTACTCAAGAGTGCGAGAACCCATCGGGGCGAATTGTGGATGAATGGGCGTTTTCCTTTCGACCCACCGGTAGATGGGTTAGTGGTAATGTCACCTGACAACATCCTCAAAAAGTAAAAATACCTAGGTAATTAGAAGACAAGTGGCAACAAATCTGCAGTATAAAATTTTATGAAACAAGCCGATACCTCTACGTCTACGGATGAGTTAGTATAACTTGGCAATTTGGAAGAATCCGAGCTATCTTCACTAGAGGCTGCTAGGTACTACCCATTAAAATCATGGAAATCAAGAAGGAACTTTTCTATAATGGTAGGCGGCGCTGCGATCCATGTAAAGAGCCTCGATATAGGTTGCCACCAGCGAGAAAAGTGGCTTGCTCGGCGAGAATTCAAGGAAAAGTCGACAAGCCGAGAATTTGAAACTCGTCGGCTAGCTCCAAAATCAAGTCTGCTTGTTTGTTCCATTTGTTACCTTAGCTCTAGGCTCGAGACAACGAGAGAAGCGGTAAAGATGGAATCACTTGACCAGAAGTCCGGTTGGCGGGCATATCTTGAAGGATGATAGAATTCATATGACTAATTTGGAATGTTACGTTTCTTGAGTTCAAGCCGACATGGAAAATCTGCAGGTGAAATGAAGAGCGATATAGATCTAAAGTCGATGTTGGCATTGAAGAGCTATCGGCATCAAGTGGAGAAATGAAGGCCATTGAAAATCGCCACGTTCTTAAGTAAGGGAAGAAATCTTCTTGCATAAGAAGGTTGTGTTATCCGAGTACAGAAAAAATGATAGGTATTTTTGAAATCGGTTTGGGGTAATTTTAACATCACCACTAGTACACATCACAAGTCTCTCCCCAAGCGATCGGCTAGCTCGTGATTGGGGGTAGTGCTATGCAGGTAGTCTTCACGGGAAAGGCTATGTCATCCAAGTGCTCCAAGATCAACGATCGGCCAAACATCTTTGTAGACCACAATTGGATGAACCACAATGGGCATAGCGTTACCAACTACAACCCGCCAAATCCAGGAAAAGCCGCTCGATAACATGCATCATTTGATAAACAAATCCAAAAAATTTTTCCTAGTGCAAGCCGGCGGTATGGTTCACCGTTGCTCTCGCTAAAACACGATATACTTGTGTTGGACCCGAGGATGCCACAAAAGAAAGCGATCGACCACAAGTTCAAAAAAATTGCGTGTTCTCGTCCGATGCCGATCCATTCACTTTGTTATTATCTTTGGATATACTTTGACCATCCTATGCCCTATAGGCGGGATCAACTTATCTTGGGGCTTGCCACTAAAAGTCAGATAATTGATCACCATCGGGGCCTAAGGCAACACAATTTCGCTACATCTAAAAGTGTTGGGCCGATAGGACTAGTCCGGAAAAGGAAAGCATTAAGAGTGTCCCGAGCCAAAAATAGCGTGTAAGTGGCCACCAAGGGCTCATTGGCCCGGGGTTTGCGAGACTCGATGGGAGACACTCTGGCTATACCCATGTTTTCCCATTCGGACCTCTTTTGGGCCGATACTACGATAAACCAAGATTTCCGGCCTTTAAGCTGCATGCCCAAGCTCTAAAACTTTTCCCCATTCCGTTATATTGTAATTCTTAGCCAATAAAGGAAGTCTAGGATTTCTTCGTTGATTACGGTGTCGGGTCGAAGTTCTTCTTGGTCCTAGGTAGTATTGGTCTTTACTCGTGGGAATCGGGATCGATTACGAGAAGGATCCATTCAAATTAATCGGGAGAAAGTTGGTGCGATGAAGACCGGAGGAGGAAAGAATGAAGAATGGCGATTTCGGAAGATCGAGAGCCGAGAAGCGTAGAATAGCCGAATGGTGGTCCCGCGATATATAGTACGGTGAAAAGGTAAAAGCGGAAATGAATTGACGCTACACGGCATTAAAACCTGACTGAGATTATGCTGTGTGGCGATTATTGACCACAGTTTCTAAAAATGCATGGTAAGCAAAAGATGAATAATAAAGCCGTCGATAAAAGCGATGCATATTTTTGAAAGATAACAAGTTATCTTCCAAAATGGGGGCATATGTTTGCACCGGTTTGGAAATTTCCAAAAGAATCGTGAGAAAAGAATGAGTTTGGATAAGGTACGAAAAGAATCTATGGAAATTTGGATAAACATATGAAAATCCCATACGACGTCACGAGATATGATTGGAAACTAGAGACCGGGAAGGAAACTACTGCGGCGATTCGGTTTATGTTGTCGTATTGGATCGAGGACTCGGATCGGCTAAGCGGGTATATAAAAGCGCGCCAAAGAATTTGTTTGAAGGCATCCACAACAATCAACACATCTACCAGCTTTTACTTTCTGCGGTTTTTAGTCTTTTTAGCATTGTAATCTTTCCTCGTAAATCGACATCGATCAAATAAAGTTAGCGCATCGGAATTGTTTGATCATCATTGGCTTTTCGAGTTTGATTTGATCTGCCTGTTGCGCATCGCCTTTTCGAATCGATCTACCTTTTATCCTCGGATTAGTCTTGATCGACTAGTCTATTTACCCTTCTAATCGGCTTTTAGTCGATTCTTGATTTTAACCGATTCACTGGCGGATCGGCTTGATCGAATTTCACAACTCTTCCTTATCGATTGCGAGGTCAAATCGATTGCATTCAGCACAAAAATCCGAACCGGCGTTAAATCAGGTGTGTTGCAACCAAGAAACCCTCTTCACGTTTTTGGCGTCAACGAAGGTTAGAAATTCTCGCATTAATCGGAGAAAAGGAAAAGGGTTAGAAATTCTCATATTAATCGGAGAAAAAAACATTTGGACCCTTAAATTTCTTGGATCGATGATGAATCCAGATTGGATGGAGAAAGGCTATTGGAATATATAAGCTGATGGTAACTACCATAATTGTTGCAACAACTAAAAGAAATAAAAAAATATTTAAGGTTCACGTCAAATAAATAGAGAAGTGTCTGATTCTCTTGTATGCATATACGTTTGTACTGGCTGCCAAAAACAAAGAGAAATGTTGTCCGTGGCTATCAAATCCATGTACGTGGCAAGAATCCGCTGACTCGAATTATGTTCTTGAAAAAGTTGATAAACTATTAATTATCTTTTAGTTTCTTCATCCTCCACTTCCGTATACACATAAGCAAGATGTTAAATAATGATTTTCTCTCTGTCACGTTGAGGTCTGGGGAAAGCTAGCTATCTATCCTACGTAACTATCTTTTACTTAAATATTTTGTGTTGTCTAAAACAAAAAAAGCTATCAAAATATAAATGTGATAATCTTAATCTTAGGAAATGATAGTACCATAGTAATAAAATTTGGGTCAACATGAACAAAATAATTATCATTTGATTTATGAAATTACAAAAGTCAAACGAACAACTGAAATAAAACCAAATACAAGAGAGTATTAACAGTTTATACATATTCATGAAATACTCTGTAGATTTTCTACATGTAGATACGAAGAAGTCAACTAAATATCATATATTATCCACGTACGTTGTATCTGAAAAGAATTAATTCTTAGAACTTGATATAAATACAATATAATGTTAGAAGCGACAATGCCCAACTTAATCCTAGAAGCAAACTTCCAACGGATATGTCGATATAGAAAGATATCCTTATTTCTTCACCACGGATTCTCGCGTCATTTTCTTGAAAAGATATTAGATCACCGTGAGAAACTTTCAAATGAGTAATTGTTACCGGTCTGTTATTCAAACAAACCCTTGAGGCAAACAATTCATTCATCAAAGTAAAAAAGAAAAAGAAAATTCTTAATAAAAGGAGAAAAAAAACCCTAATTGATCGACCCAGAGAACCTTCCATGATTAGATGTACTCTAACAAGTCCACGTATCAACGAAAATTTCTTTTTCTTTTTCTTTTTTTATTTTTCTTACTCCTTTGGTTTTTAATTGTTCCAAATAGTTACATTATCAACTATAAATATATTAATTTACAAAAGGAAAAAGAACACTACCAACACAAAATCATGAGGTAATACAAATTTATAGGTTCAAGCTAACAATAATTATTGAAAAAGCAATATCCTATCTTTAAAAATAATTATTAGAAAAATCAAATATTTATTTGAATATATATTGTCATTCTTAGTTTACATAAAAAGTGTAAAATATGATATTTTAAATTTTGCTAGCTTCGTCGATGCAAGCGCAGCGGATTGATTGCTAGTTTACATAATTTGAAATTAAATTTTTGCAATTTGTTATCTATAAATAACTTATTGAGAATACGTAGCTTATTGGGGTTCAGTAATTGATAGCTTATCATGCAAATAGGATGGGAGTAGCCGTCGTTCTCCTTTTCGATCCCCATTTGCCAGCAACGAGCATGAGGAGCACCATGTGAGATTAATTGGCTACTGTGTACTCATATGGTTTAGGATATAGAAAGAGCGATATCCGACTGAATCCGAGCTGATTGCACCCCTATCTATAAATAACTTAATGACAATATGTAGCTTATGGGGGTTCAGGAATTGATGACTTGTCACGCAAATTGGATGGGAGTAGGCGTCGTTCTCCTTTTCATTCCACAGTTGCCAGCAACGAGCATGAGGAGCACCATGTGAGATTGACTACTGGGTCGGTCCTTCCTTGTGTTAGAGGTATGGGTGAAAACGGATCGGATACGGGCGGATATTACTTTTCCCGTATCCTAACTTATATTTTTTTCAGATTCGGAACCAGATATAAGCTAGCCGAATATGGATTCGAATTCGAGTTATTCGAGGATCTGAGACACGGGGCGGATATATAGCAGATTGAATCGAAAAAGGATAGAGATATACGGATAGTGCACACGTACATAAAGTAGTATACATTGAATCAAACCACATGAGTACACGATCATAATAGCAAGTTACTCCCTTTGGTCTTAAATAGTTGTCGTTTTGGAATTTTAGTTTAAATATTTTAAAATATATTGACATTCAAATTTTTAAAAGTTTGATTGTACCTATATTTAAAACGACAACTATTTACGACAGGAGGTAATATAACATCAACCAAACTGAATTGTTCCACAATAACCAAGAGATCCCGATTGATTCTTGCAATTGTACAGCCATAGAAAACACTAATAAAGGAGAGCATGCAAGCGTTTTATTGGCATGCATGTTAGCTTGTTGAAGTAGATTGAGTTTGCTAGCTCTTAGATTAATAATTAAAAGCTCCAACAGGCTGGCAAACACGTACATCCTATAGCACAAACTTGTGATCCTCCATGCGTCATCCTAAGCATTAGCTCATAAAGCACAGTAGCAACTCGGCCAAAAAGCTAATGTGGAAATTAATTCCCAAAAATGAATGTGTAGGAATCGATGAACCAAGTGCAATGGACCTTGGTCAAAAACCCATTTGATTCAATGAACCAACTTATTTCTTAAACATCTTGATTCTTCGGGATATGGTTTCACATTCAAGCCAGTGGAGACAAAGGCCGTACATAGCATGTCACTAGTAGATGAAACCCCAAGCAGTGGAGATAAAGGCCATTCATGTTGCCCAGGCATTAGCACGAATGATTAAGCAAGTTTATCTTTCCCATCTCATGTTAGTGCATAGGGGTCTGCCAGAACACAATCCTAAAGCCCAATCAAAGTTTTCCCCAAACTACTACTCCCAAGATCTACTTCAAGAATCAAGATACCGCATCTATGAGATTTCCATAAAAAGATCAATTCTTGGGTTCCATAATCTTCGGAACAATACTTAGATTGCGCAGCTCTACACACCAATCTGCTCACAGCAATAATCTACTTTGGGCAACGAAGCGTGAACACACCAACGGTCAGAGGAACAGGAGAGGCGAAAACGTACATGGTCGCAACGGTCGCAGGTGAAGGGGAGGAGGTCGATCTGTTGCAGTCACCCATGCTGCAGACCTGCAGTGCCGTCCTAGCCCAAAAACTCTCGCTTGCCCATTCCTCTAGAATCGCACGCTCTTCGGGGGATCCGTACCTCTCCTCGCAGCTGCGCGCCTGCGCCTCCTTCACTCCAGCTGTTGGGGGTGGATCTGAGCGGCGTTTGGCAGAAAACCGGCCTGGAGAGGGGGGGCCTAGGCGGAGACCTGGCTGGAGGAGAGCACGCTGCAGGAGAGCCGCCGGGGGAGCACTGGTTGCCGGGTGGACACGCGATCGGGGGAGATCTGGAGCATTGGCCGGAGGGAGAAGCTGTGGGGGGAGCGCTGGCGGCCGGGGGTAGAAGCTGCCAACGGGAGCGCTGGCTGCCGTGGGGAGCGCCGGCGTCTGGGCGACAGCCGAGCGCCGCAACGCGACACAGCCAGGGCTAGGACTGACTGAGTCACGGAGGACTTGACGAGGCACTGGTGAGCTGGGCTTGGGCCAGATGCCATCCAGGATATCCGGATGGATTCATTATCCGATATCCAAATTTGAATCCATATTTTCAGTACTAATACTCCGAATATGACAACACACGTACGTACACACACACATATATATATATATATATATATATATATATATATATATATATATATATATATATATATATATAAAGCACTTCCGTCTTTCTAGGAGTACATCTTACTCACCCTCTAATATACCACTTAAATAAGCGCTTTATCTTTCTTTTATCACTTTAGGTATCTTTCACAATAATAATTCTAAGATACTTCAATACAATATAATTAAAAAAATCAACATACCCTTTATTTTTTGTTTACATACCCTTTTCCATATGTATAAGGAATATGTAAACAAATTATGCTATAAAGGGTGGATTTTAATAAGAAATTTTCAAGAAACTCACTTTGGAGTATCTTATAATCGATATTAGAGTATCTTCGAAGGATAGAGAGGTATAACAATATCATTTAAGCAGTATATTAGAGGTGGGGAGTCTCTACACCAGTATGGAATCATTTCATATATATATATATATATATATATATATATATATATATATATATGTATATGTATGTATGTATCAACTCTATTATAAGCGGAGAATTGCATTGGCTTAGGCCTAACCACGTGTGTGCCTTCATAATTCACGAAAAAAGCCCATCCGTTTGTTGAAATTACGGATAGGTCATCGTGATTTTTGTGAGAGAATGATATTTTTTCTTGGCTTGTTTGGGTCCTGATGCGGTATTTCTACGGGAAAAAACTCGATTAAGTTCAAAATCGCGAACAAACACTTTTCTAATTATTAGGGATAGCGAGCGAGGTCCAAAAATTAACAAAGCAGGTCCACAGCTTCTTACATTTAGGTCCTTTCTCTAGTTTTCAGGAAAAAAATGTTTTTAAATCACAAAAAAACTAGAGAAAAATATTTTCGTCACCAAGAACAACCAGATTAAATCGAAGGTTTATAGTAACTTATGGATTAAGCCACGAGGTCATAGCGGGTTTTTAAAAAAATATAGATTCGTCCAGAAGATTTATAGCGACCCATAGATTAGCGATGGGTTCTATTTCTAGACTTTTTCCCCAACTCGATTTTCCATCTCGATCTCGATATTTTTTTAAACATGTATTATTACGAAAGCGTAGAGTGATAGGCTCGACAAAAGAAGGTCGTCATCTCTAATAATTTTAGCCTTTTTCCTCTAGACTATTTTTTTCTGGGGGGTGATTTTACGAACATATATTATTGCTTTGGTGAAGCGAGAGTATTAGGCTAAAAAAAGGTTGTCATCTCTAATAATTTTTCACCCTTTTAGGTGAACACGGAGTGTTAGGCCGACAAAAAGAATTTGTTCTCTAATAATTTTCCCTTTTTCCTCAATACTATTTTTGCCTTGGTGATTTTGCGAAAATAAAAAATACATCGGAACCCTTTGATCGGTGGTTTTAAAAAGGCCCTATCGTTTAAATATTTAAATCGGGCCATTCACCTTTATTTTTCGTTTCCAAAAAATCCGTAGTTTTTTATTGGGTTGTGTTCTCCGTTTTCAAAAAAAATATTTTTGTCACCGAGATATGTGCCTTTATCTCTAGACTTTTTCCCCCTTCGATTTTCTATCTCGATCTCGATATTTTTTAAACATGTATTATTACTCAGAGCGAGAGTATTAGGCAAAAAAGGTTGTCATCTCTAATAATTTTTCCCCTTTTTTCTAGACTATTTTTCACGGGGTTGTTTTGGAGAATAAAAATTACATCAAACCCTTACCCTTGACGGTGGTTTTGCAAAAAGGCCCTATCGTTTCAATATTCGCGGGTCATTCGCCTTTATTTTCCGTTTCAAAAAAATCCGTAGTTTTGTGTTCACGGTTGGGTTCGTGTTTTCAAAAAATTGTTTTCATCACCAGAGATATTTTTCTATCTCTAGACTTTTTCCCCAACTCGATTTTCTATCTCAATCTCGATATTTTTTTAAACATGTATTATTACTGGGAATCGTGAGTATTAGGCTCTACAAAAGAAGATTTCTTTAATAATTTTTTACCTTTTTCCTCCACTATTTTTCCTGGCGGTGGTTTTGGAACATGTATTACGAAAAAAATATAGTTTTAAATATTTTCGGGAGTCCTCCTTTATTTTTTGGGCGTCTATCGAAATTCAAAAATGGCCGATTCAACCTAGTTCATATTCACCGGCTGGCCGCGGAGGAGTGCCCCGTGTTCCTTGCCTTTTTGCAAAAACCCCACGCTAATTACGGATGGTCCCGAAATTACGAATAGGTCCCGCGATTTTTTGTGAGGGAAGATTTTTATTTTTTTTTCGTTTCCTGGGTACTTTATGGAAAAACCCCCGTTAAATTCAAATCGCGGACATGCCCCCTAATTTTTGGGATAAGGAACCCAAAAACGTAACAAATAGGTCCTCGCTCCACGCTAGGTCCCTCCGCCAAAAAAATTTTTTCACCGAAATATTTGTGCATCTCTAAGAAGGTTGTCATCACGCTAGGTCCTTTCTCCGTTTTGGGAAAAAAATGTTTTTCACAAATATTGTGCAACTCAAAAAAAGTTTTGGCTAATAATTTTTGCCCTTTTCCTCTGACTATTTTCCCACCTCTTTTACACCTCTTCGATATTTCCCAAATAATTTCGAAAGAGATATTTCCGGTAGTGCATCTCTAAGAAGGTTGTCATCACGCTAGGTCCTTTCTCCGTTTTGCGGGAAAAAATGTTTTAGAAATATGTGTGCAACTCAAAAAAGTTGTTCACTAATAATCTTTTGCCCTTTTCCTCTAAATTTTTCCCACCTCGGTCTCCGATATTTTCCAAATAATTTCCCGAAAGAGATATTTCTCCGAACTCTTTATTTTTCCCGTAATTCTTTTCTTTTTTAAAGGGAAATATGTTGAAAATCGCTTTGGCTTTTTCGATTTTTTTAAGCTCAAAAACACAGTAAATGCCCTACCATCCTAATCTGATCTAATATTCAAATTTAATTATCGAATCCATTTGGATATCTACTTTTCTTGGATCCGGTTGGAAAAATATCATCCGTTTTCACCTCTAGTGTTAGGTGACATGTGGATACTTGTGAAACTTTCCAGCTTCCTGCAGAAATCTTAAGAACATGTACTCAACAACATCCGGACCTCAAGATCGGATTCACCTCCTCCTTTACACCCCTGAAATTTAAAGCCCAAATATTGAACCCGTTTTTGCAAAATTCCAATATCTTGGGCTCCCTTTCCTATGAATAACGGTTCCAATCCTTTAGAATACCAATATCTTTCTCCAAACAGTTTTACACTTGACCAACCCAAGCAAAAACCATTTATTTCTTATTTTCCAAATGCTCCACAAAGTAACCATATTGAATTTAATGCACCATTTTTGAATTGCTTAACGAAATGAGCAACAGAATCAAATTAGCACCGAGATCCACACCAAAAAATCAAATCACCCTCCAAACACTTTTAGCCACAACACAATTAAAGAAAATATGATTAATTGTTTACCTCATCACACAATAACATCACCCTTTATCAATACCTCTTTTAAGCAAATTATCTTTTGTCATGATCTTATTATGCGATAAAAGCCAAAGAAAACTTGTACTCTAGGAGGCCAAATAAGCTTCCAAATAGCGGGGATAAAACGGAACCACCCTCTAAATTAATGATAGCATCGAGACTTACGATAAACTCCTTTACTAGAATCGAAAAAAAGTCA